>VNJO01005151.1:0-29446 GCA_008042535.1 Drosophila tani | reverse complement strand
AGCTCCGAAAGGCCAAGCCGGGTTCTTATTACTTATCTTTTCCTTCACGTTTTCATTGTACTTTTGCATAATTTTTTGAGCGCTTAAATTGATAGCCAAGAAACTTAGTTATATTTATTATAGTGTGGCTTACATTTGAATAAATTATTTTTGTTTAGTTTTTACCCTCAGAATTTCCTCAAATCCCATTTTCATAAAGTGACAGCAAAGGGCATTGTTGAGTTCGTTGTGAGATTCATTCGCAATCTTTTTTGTGTCGAGAGCTGGCAGGCTTATGATTAATGAGTTCAACTTTTTTGCACCGCTAAAAATAGTGCTAAAATTTATGAGCCAAAAGCGGCGTTAAGCCCGGGATTTGTTTTGTGTGAAAACTTAATGTAATCCTGACTTGTGGAAACTTTATACTCCAATGCTGTGAAGTTTTCCCCGACTTGAAAAATTATATAAAGCTTTTTAACTTTTTACAAAAATCCTGCGATGTTTGTTGTTATTTCTGTTTTTATTTAAATCACTTTGATGCCACACAACATTCTGGGCACTCTCTCTTAATCCAATTAGGAACACTCCATTGGCATTTTCTTTTCATTTTATTTATTTTGATTTGTAATTCAGTTTCTAAAGAAAAAGTCCTTAATCAAGGAGTGGGCCAGACTCAAAGCTCAAGTAATTACTCACCACAACACAATCATCCACAATCATAGAGACAAATATGAGTAATTTGGGAAAATAATGTCCTGGCTGTGTGTGTGGTGTGAAAATGCCAACACGGCAAAACAAATTCGGAATTGAAAACGAGGCCAACAACAGCAGCCACTGTGGTAACTACAAGTGAAAACAATGGAAATGGGAAAATAAATTGAAATGAAATGATTTCTCTGTGGCTTCTCGCCATCGACATTGGGTCCGGTCCCCAGCGGCTTCTAACTGGTCCGGTCCATCGGTCTCCGTCTCCTTCTTAGCCTTGGTATCGTATCGTATTCGACGTCTCCGTTTGGCATTTTGATCTTTAAAAATTGCTTTGAACTTTTCCCATAAAAAATCGTACTCAGCCAGATAGCCGAGCTGAGCAAAAGCCCCGAGATAAACTTATATGCGCTCAGGGCTGATGGGAGAAGTTCCTTGGCCTGGGTTGGGTTGGGTTCTTTCGGGATGCCGGATTGTTCGGGTCAAAGCCGAAAACTTTCCCATGTATAGTACGTATACGTAATGTGTAAACTGTCGAGGCAGCAGCTGTTGTATCGCGTATCTGTGTGTGTGTGTGTGTTGGCCATAAATTCAATTTCGAGAGAGAGGACAAAGGGAGGCCAAAGCCAGGTCTCATGTTGCATGTGGGCGAGGTGACTTTATGTCGCGTTTTTTGTCACTTGCAACTGCAACAAAACTAATAATCGAAGAAAATTTCGTTACCTTTACGTCGACGCCAGCACACACACACGGTGGCGTATGAGCGATTTTCAGTGTAACACTTATTGATTTTCGTTTGGGGGGCTGCTGCTATATTTAGGCACCTGGACTCCAGGTTGCTGGCAGGAGATTAGACGCCTGAGCTGGGCTGAAATGAATTAATTACAGTGGGCATTGCTTAAGGAAAACCTACACTCGTTTGCCAAAGAGAATAATATTACCCTAAGAAGATGCCTCTTTTTTTTGCTAACAAATATAGAGCTCATTAAATCTCGTCTAGAAACAGATTTTTTTTGGCTCTTTCTGTGCTGGCAAATAAATATAAATCTTAAATCCCGCTTCCTGCTGAGTCGAATTAAATATTTTCGGTTGAAATGGTTAAATTTAATCATGCACTCGCCAGCATCGTTCTTGCTGGAATTAAATTATTGTGGCTGCTGCAAGAGCGGAGACAAGTGGCCAATGGAAAATGGCAAATGGCCCGTTGGTCGCTTGGCCCGTTGGCCGGGGCTAAGTGGCACAAAAGATGGCGAAATGGCTGCCTGGCACGCATTTGAACTTAAGCAATGGCCGATGCTGCCAGCCAACCATCTCTGCTCTTCTTCGCTCCACGGGTGTCCCTTCTCTGGCTCCTCTTATTATTTGCAAAATATCATGGCCATAATTTCGTTTGGCAAGCAAATGCTTCAGTCCCCTGGCACACTTGGGTCGATGCGGACCGGCAATAGTTTTCCCCAAGCATCAATTTCTCTTTCCGCAGGAACCCAGCTAGAAGTCGGAGTCGAACGGGGAAAACAATAAATATCAACAGGAGTCCAAGGAAAGCAGCTTTAAATATTTACAAAACCAACCCAGAAACCAAAACCAAGCAACCGACCAACTATACCTAATAACTAACTAAATGTAATTACAAACACATACCTAATCCAACGGAGCGGACCAAAACAAAAATCAATGTGAGACTTTTGTGCTTGTAAAAAGAATTAAAATAACGACCAAACTGTATCGGCTATACGGATCTTAATTAGGAATTTATATGATTAGCTTAGCGCCTAAGTGTACATATGACCAGAATGGAATACAACTTGGTAAAAGCTTTAAATTAGTCAACTAAGAGCGGACGAGGGGCAAATCCAAACTTGAAATTTGCTGTCAATTCTCGTGTGTAAAGTGTAACTGAACGTGTAAACTGTAGACTGTGCTATGAACATATTCAACCTATAAATGTAAACTTACCATATAAGCAACACTCTATTATTGTCGTCGGGAAAAGGCATTTATAATACACAAACGGAGAAGCCCTAGAACGATTTTCAGGTAAAATAAACCAATTGAAACTCAAACTAAAACTAAAACAAACGAAAACCGCAAAACGCAAAACACATCAACAGTCTTTCCTGGGAGCTTTCCTTGCTGTCCTTTGTAGATCTGTCCATATAAGTGTTCTCTCTGCCAACTGCATTTATTCGTGTGTCGTGTGTCCATGTATGTGTATGTGTTTGTGTTCCTAGCACGACAATAATCCTTGCTGGTCCTGCAACATGAGCAGTGACCTGTGCCACCGCACGGCCAGTGGCAGCAGCAACGACAACAATAATAACAATAACCACAGCGGCGCCAACAGCAACTATGGCCGTTTAACTAGCCTTCGTAACTGCAAGTTAGCTAATTGGTTTCCACAAGTAAGTTTTGTTTATCCTTTGATTTCCCTCACCTGCCACCCACCACCTGTTCGGTTTCCATTACCTTTTCCTTTCTCATTTTTATTTGCTCGACGATTTTCACACCGCAACTGCAGACACTGAGACGCTGGCCTCATCTCTCCATCCTCGGAAAATCAAATTAAAGTGTCCATCCATCGCCAGCACATACACAATTGCATGCGAGCAAATAATACATACATCCTTGGAAGGTAAAGAAATAGGGACTATTGTTGATGCCGGATATTGGCGGAAAATATCTCTTGAATGAGTTATTAGGTTTCAGTTTATTTGTCACTTAAATATGTTAGGGAACTTACCTATGAATTGTTGTGAAAATTAATTTTTATATTTTAACTTTAATATGATAAACACATTTATTTCTAAAAGCTTCGCTTAAGCGATTGCAAGGTTTTGATTTATTTAAAGAAGAAACCCTTTAAGGGTTAGTTTTTCTTTAAAATAAATATTAACCTTTTTAATTTACTTTAAAATTTAAAAAATAGTTCAAGGTACTTTATTTTCCAGTCTAGATTTTAACACCTATTTTTTTCCCAACAATTGTGAAAGCTTAACCAATCATCAACATCATCATCGTCAACCAAGTCGTCATTGTGCCGAGCTCCTTGGCTCCTTGTGGCTTTGGATTTGGATTCGGATGCATTGTAGTTGATTTTTCCATTATATTTTTACTGAATGCATATATGTAAATGTTTGTATTGGTTCAAGTTGTGCATGTGTTCTCCTTGGGCTTTGTGCTCGCCGGCGAGACAAACTCCTGCCTCCGCTCTCTAATATAATAAACCACTTTTTGAATCAGAGGATTTGCCATTGATGAAGCCTCCACAAGTTGGACCGCCTAGGACTTGAGCTTGTTGTAGTCGCCCTGCAGCCAGCAGATTGTGTACAGCATCGACTTGGCAAAGAGCGCCAGAGTCAGCTTTCGGTCAAAGGTGAACACGTTGAGAAAGACGACCCGCTGGGGATGCAGGGACAGTTTCAGGGTGAACATGGACAGCTGTAATCGGAGTTGAAAAGTTAAGAGAAGTACAGTGGAGCCTGTCCTTAAATATTTTCAAGACTCACCAGCCGATCCATCCTATTTGTTTCACGCAAAATACGCCAAGAGTCCTCTCTAAACTTGGTAAACACTTCGGCCACATCCGTAGCATAGAACAGGTTAATAGCATCGAGGATGTAGCTCAAAACCACAAAGACCCTCACGCCCAGACTCATGTCGATTGACTTGGGGGCGGCCACCATCTGGAATATCTCGTAGCCAAAGGTGATTTGGAACCAGCTCTTGCAGGCCAGCACGCAGACCGAAACATGTCCGTACTCAAGGTTAACTTGGTCGCTTAGGAGAAGCACCTTCGAGTAGAGTTTCAGGCAGCGTGTCATCTCCTGCAGACGGTTCCTTTGCCTGGATTTGTTGAGGAGCAGGAACATCCTATTATTGATCACCTCTTGGCAGCGGCAGATCTGCCACATCACACAGTAGAAGCCAAAGACGGCGGCCAGGAGCATGTTGTACATCAGCCAATAGGAGCCCAGGTTCAGGAAGAACAGGCGCGGCAGCAGTCGCTTCAGGTAGAAGGGATAGAACAGGTGGATCCGCAGCAGGGTGATCGACACGAAGATCAGTTTTAGATAGAATTTTTGCCTCAACATCGCGCCATTCGGCACTCCGGCGAAGGACTTAGCCTCCATTCGGATGAGCTCAGTGGCTATCCTTCGGAGTCCCTGCCTCTTCTCCCAGCAGGAGTAAATGCAAAAGGCGGCGGTCCCTCCCATGGTTAGAATGCTCACACTTATCCGCATATTTCCGGCGGAATTGTAGAACATTCTCCCCAGAGCCAGGACACACAGTAAGTGGTGGACAAGGCAGTACAACTTTAGCTTCCAAGAGTCCTTAAATGCGATCTTTCTCGAGTTGAAGTAGCAAGTGTTGAGTCCGTTGAGAGCCATGAATCGGCTAAGAAAACTACAGAAGAGCAACCTGGTTCTGCCCATTTTACAAACTGATGGACTGCAGCTCATTTGTGGGCCACTTTATAGGCCAGGTCGGGCCAATTAGGCAATTAATCGGAAAAGGGTGCGATAAATGGGCCATCAGGGAGTCATTAGTTAGCGCTGAAAAATGGTTCTCACATTAGAGGTCGCTTTGCAGGAATTACTTCGACACGCGTAATCAATTACTCAACTTCAAAGTCATGGCATATTGGAATATAGCATGGAATCATGGTTTTTAAGTCGTTAAGGTCTTTTGACGAAATAAGAGTAGAGTAGAGGAAAAGATGAAAAGCCAGCGACAGATATGATATTCAATATGGATAAATCAAATACAGAGAGAGGCGGACGGCGACGCACCGAGAAAGCCCAATAACGCCACTGACAAAGCTCGCTTTTGTGTGGCAAACTATAATAAAAGTATGGATATATAAAGGACCTCGGGGCGCACTCATGCGACGGAGGAGCCTCCTCCTCGGCAGGCAATCAATACTGCTTTTTAATGAAGAAATAAAAGCGGAATGTCCACTTGTGCCGTTCGGACAGTGTCGTAAAAATTGTCTACATTTTTATTACGTATCTGGGGCGTTGGGGAAGTCAGGCCACCAGCGCCGTTCGGCAAGGACCGTGAAAAGATTGTATCCTGTCTGCCATCCGTCTGTGGGTTCCACCCCGGGATGTTCTTCATATTCCTCCCACACTCGCGTGGCTAATGGTCTCGGAGCTGGAGCTGGAGCAGGAGCCGTCGATGCGGCACGCACCAGCGCCTGAGCGCGTGCTGAGCTGGAAAATATCCTCTTTTGTGGTCGGGCAAACCCACCTAAGCCACCTTCCCCGCTTCGAAAATTCCACCAGCGACAAGTGTTTATTTTGGCATTTTTTGTTGTTTCTTTTTTTTCCTTTTCAGCCTGGTCAGCGTTCGACAACGCACTCAACCCGATAGAAGAGGCTGCCCAACCTCAAGCCTCATCCTGCGGCAGGGCGAGTCCTTTGTTGGCCTAATGATTATTGCTTCTGCCTTCGCTTTTTCGGTTCCGGGACTCCCCTGGCATTGTTCGCCTTGGCAAAAATATCCCATATTGTTCGCCTGCTCTTTGCTTTTTTACGACGATTTTCAATGGGCGTGAAAATACATTTTTCGGGGGGAGAACTGAGGGCTGCATGCCCTCGGCCTGATAGGGATTTTATGTTATTTAAATGATTTGCTAATTTGGGAGAGCTTATGGCGTCCCTAACAAAGCGATTCATAAATATTCCTAATTAGCAGGCTGTTTATTTATTTATTTATTACTTAGCATATATTTTTTCTCGGCCTTCGAGTTCTTCTAGTTCTTCTAGTTATATGTGTGGTAGTTTCTATAGTTGTCGCCTCTGAGAAACCTTCGAAATCTCTTTTAATTGCTTGGCTAGTAGTTATGGCCGTGACTTCTTCTTCTTTTTCAAATTCAAATGGAAATTTGCAAGTTGTTTGACTAATTTGAGGCGGCTTAGTTGTTTTTCTGTGCAGGCATTTTTTTTCGCACTCATTTTTGGAGTATCCCTTGAGGCACTGTTGTGCTTCCTTGCATTTACCATTTCTTAGGACCCAAAGTTTAGACAGGGGATGGCACGTGGTCCGACCCATCAGGAGGACTACTGGTATGGTACAGAGGTCCACTGTAGCATTTAATAGATTTCTGATTAATTTCAGCTTAGTAAGAGTCCTGAAAAGTCTCAAAACCTACCTGGCTTGCTTCTCTGCGAACGCATCGAATGTGGAATAATTACTAGGGTTAGCAGCAGGGAGACCTCCAAAGCGTTTCTCATGACACCAACTTTGGGATTCAAATACATCGCTTTTTGTTTATTTTTTAATTTTGAATTGGCAAAGCTTTTCAGTGCCAAATCGAATCAATACCTCACGGTTAGAGGCTGCTGTTTTCTTGCTAATATTAATTGTTGCATTTTATTTAAATATTCAGTTCCATGCGGACTCCTGAATGGGCCAGGCGGAGCATCATTAGCACTAATAGGGGCATTCTCATCCAAAACCGCCTGATGATGAACTGCCATTTGAGAGGAGAAACTTTACTTGCCATTTTTTTCCAGACACGGTCCTTAATTCGCCTTTGAGCCCCGCAGTTGTGGGCCATAATAAATGTAGGGGATTACACGTGCTGGGCAGCTGGGCCAGCATTTAAATATTTGTGGATTTCAAATGTTTTCTAAAAGGGAATTTATAATATTTTACACAAGTAGCTTAAATTTAATGCATTCGGGCCTAATTAATGTTGGGAGAAATGCTATAAAAGCTGGTAAATGGAAACTATGTGTGGTTTGAAAATGAATGCATAATTTCAACCAGAATTTGTTTAAAGCTTGTATTTAAAAATTTCAATGTGAATAAACTGAGCTATAAATTGAGTATTCAACAAAAATAATGTGGCAAAAGATAAATCCCGTTGGCATCCATTTAATTTCAAGATTTATTTAATGGGAAAATAAGTATACTTGACCCTTTAAAAATTCTCTGCAGCCACACATAGACTTGAATGTTTAAATACCCAAGTAATTAGCCAAATTAAGCTGTCTGCTTAAGAATATCTCATATATTTCCTTAAAATTCTCTGTAAATAATGGAAAATAAATTTTTAAATACCCGTGCAATTATCCAAATCAAACTGTCTGCTAGGAGGCAGCTAATGATGATGCAAAGTGTTCGTTTTTACTC
The DNA here is from genome assembly GCA_008042535.1 of Drosophila tani. Lineage (NCBI taxonomy): Eukaryota > Metazoa > Arthropoda > Insecta > Diptera > Drosophilidae > Drosophila > Drosophila tani. Next base: position 21,622 of record VNJO01005151.1, on the reverse strand, counting down.
CAGTTCATAGCAATTTCCACGGCTTCCATTTTCTGTTGTTGGCTTTTATAATTAAGTTTCGGCTAGGCAATCATTTAGAGTGTTTGCCGGAGTATTGGGGCAGACGACGTCGCGACAATGTCTCCAGACCAAAAAAGCGAATTTATGCAAATTTCGATTAATTTATTTTTGACACAAGCTCGAAGGAGAGCCCGCCGCTCGGCTCATTAGGGAGGGAATTCGCCTGCTAATTGGACGGAAATCTGGAGCTGATGACAAGAGAATCAGTTGGTTCTCGCCACCCAGCTGATTGCAGCTGATCAATCAATCAATTTGGTAGCCAAATTTCTCGGAAACTCTGAATTCGCCTTGCCTGTGGCCTCGCGTGTGCATTAAGGATATCAAAGTAATGAGAGCTGCAGCTTTAAATTCCATGGAAATCTGGCTTACCCGCAGAACTTCCGCCACTTCCTGCCTCGGCTAGGCAAAGACATTGTGTGGCATTTTTGGGACTGGACATCTCTCTATCCCCGAATGCGGTTCATATTTCAATTTCCGGGATGGAAAGAGAGCTTTTCAGCTCTGAGCTCCCCGTTTGCGGACAGTTGCCAGTTTGCTGCCTCTGCTGTCAGCTGTAAAGTTTTCCATCTCTCTTTTTTCGCAAAATTCCATTTCAGTTCAAAATTTGATTGATACGACGGAAGTTGGTTTGCGCCCTCGAGCGTATGTCACTTTGCTTGATTTAGTTTTGCCATTAGTTTGCTTTTTGTAATCCCGAAATGGTGGCATTTCTCTCTAAGCTATTGGCTTTATTTGCTGCTGGCTGCTGGAGATAACTTAATTATTAATTGTTTAGATTTTAGAAACTGTTACTTCGGCTTGATGTTTGTTGAAATAAATTGGATATATTCTGTAACTTTGTAGTTATTGCAACTATTTTATTTGCTGACTAATATTTATTTACTGCTGCCTCTGCATTTTTTATAAATTTATAGCCAAGGGTCAGCTAGGGTTAATCATCCTTGCATGTTTCTGTAGCTTATGAATTATTTATCACCTACATTTGTGCTTGTTTTTATGTAACTTGTTTCAAAGTATAGAAAGCTCCCTAAAACAAATTGCCAGCATACACACAACACACAACTCAGAAATTGCAATTCACACATTTAAGTAAAAAATTCGCTGTGCTTCTACCATATATATCCATGTCAACCCCTGCTTTTGCTGACAATGAAAACCGACTACAACCAACATGAAATGCTTAACCAAATTAATAATAAAAAAACAAAAACAATTTGTGGAAAACAAAAACTATTAAAATTCCCTCAACAACAATTACTGAACCATCGTCGAAATGCAACGGGAAAACCGAAAACCCATTGGAAAAGCAAACATTGCGACCGAAATTGAAATTAATTCTGCAATCAACTCGTCATAACATCCATCCACCAAGCCACCACGCCACCACGCCACCTCGCCACATCTTGCCCCGCAGAATGTCAATGTTCTTCTTTCGATTGCATAACCTGCAGCGCGCCGAGGAGAACAAGCGCAAGAAGCGCGTGGAGCAGCAGCGGCAGCAGCAGCGCCAGCGGCGGGGGGGGGGGGGGGGGGCGAAAGGACNTAACCTGCAGCGCGCCGAGGAGAACAAGCGCAAGAAGCGCGTGGAGCAGCAGCGGCAGCAGCAGCGCCAGCGGCGGGGGGCCAAGGTCTTCAAATGCGTCAGCGACTCCACCGGCCACCTGACCTTGGCCCCCTCGCGCCTCTTCGAGCGGACGCCGATGAGTCCGTCGGACAGTCTGGACGAGATCGCGCTGCAGATCCCCAGGTGAGTTGGCCAGCGAAGCTAGCCAGAGAGGAGAACTTAAACTAAAAATAATTATGTGAAAAGTAAACCTTAAAAAACTTTGTTATTTGTATTTTAACCTTAAATGTGGGAGGTCCTCCTTCCAAGTTATTCAGGAGCAAAACCTCACCTCTTCGGTTTTGTCTGCTGCTGAGTGACATCGAAGCGCTGGCAGCCACCCAAACTTGGGGATTGCTTTTCTTGTGTGGTTTGGGTGTGAATAAGTCAAGTGCTCAAGACACTTTGAAGCAGTCTGGTCGTGTTACGAAAGTTTCACAGCCGGAAGTCACCTTTTAAGAATTACAAAGTGATTACCAAACATAGCTACAATATGTCAGCTTTTTGAGAAAATAAAATTAAGAAAGTAGCCCATGATTCTTCAGTTCTATCTATCTATCTTAGTATATAGTGTATTTTAAGTGTTTCAGGAAAGCCAAAAAACTCTCTGAAAAAAATTTTAAGTCTTCAAAATTATATTCGTTGTGCCAGCTTAGCTCTATTTTCAAAAATGCGGATGCTGTGCGACCGTCTTAGTGCCTTGACTGCTGGCGCTTTTGTTGGCATTTGGTACGCCAAGAACTTCCCCGCCGAGAAGAAAGAAGGTGGTGGTGGCGGAGGTGACAAGGGGAAGGACAAGGGCAAGGAAAATGACAAAGGCAGCGACAAAGGCAAGAAATAGGCTAGGCTGAGTAGTTTCGAATGATCGGGGAGCCCCCAGGCGGAAGCAAGAGCTACCTCAACTTAGCTGACGCGATACGTATGTTCAGTATCTTATAGTTACTTCTTCTTCTTTTAGCCAATTCTCACCAAAGTAGGCATGATCAAAATTCCAATGTGGATGCGGCAATGGGAAACCTGAGAAAATCTGTTGCTAAATGACCAAATGACCGTTGGATGGAAATAATGATATTGCCTCGGAAAATGCTCTTCAACTATTACGCTTCTTGTGCGTCTTTGGATTGCTTTATTATTCTTAAGACTTCACGTTGGGGGCTTTCTGACATTTTGGGATTTGAATAAAGGAATTGAGAATGCTTGAAACGGAAATCTTGGACTCTTTGTCTTTTAATATTGGGTGTTGTTTCGGAATCGCTTATTCTTGTGAATTTATTCGGGGCAAAATCGTACCAGCTCCTGAGGTTCTGCCACAGATATTATGTTTTTAGATTTTTACGCATTCTACTTTATGCGAGTGGGAAGAGCGCGATTTTCGTAGCCAGCAGAAAAATAGCTTTCATATTGCAAGTCAAATGCATGGTCGTTCGGCATCTTAGTGACTATATTAGTCTTTGGTTCTACCCCCAATTGATTAATCACCTTTTAAAAATTGATTACAAAACTGAAAATATCGCTGCTTTTCAAGAAAATAAAATTACCTGAAATAATATATGGTAAGTAGGCAATGCTTCTTCAGTTTTACCTATTGACCCGGGAAATTAGTTTTGTTTTAACTGTTTCAAAAAAAAAATGCGTTGTGAATAAAACACGAAACTCATGACTTTGTATCTTTCAACTTTGGGTGCTGATTTGGAATTTGAGTTTTAAAGTGCACAAATTCCTGGTTCTTGTGAAGTTTTTCGGGGTAACATTGTACCAGCTCCTGGGGTGCTCCCCCAACCGATTCATATTTCGCCAAATCGTGTTCTTTGTGGCATGTGGAGCCTTTGTTGTGCCACATGCGGTACAAATACACGCGAAATGCCGGCACAATGATTTCAATAAGAGTTGCCAACGAAGGTGGCATAATGGCACTTTAATTTCGCATTTTCACAGCCCAGGGACACGCGTTAGCCCGGCTAATTAAATTGGTCTTTGTAATCTCTCAGTTAATTAAGTGTCCCAAGCAGGCTCTGAGATTTGGGTTAGAGTCTCGGCGACTCCCGTACGGGGGCAACTTTCATTTTTCAGTTAACCATTTTGGCCGCACCAGTACACATCGAAGTATTAGGAAAATTTCTAAATTATTTAAGCACAAATACCCCAAATTCTGTAGTTACTACTGCGTTAGCGTGAGTTCCTTCGGAAAATAACTTTATCGTCACCATGCATTTGATGTGCGAGCGTCTGTCGGCGGTTTTTGCGGGTATCGTAGCGGGTTTGTGGTTCGCCAAGACCTTCCCCGACGAGACCAAGCAAGCCAAGGACTCTGGCAAAAAGAAATAGGTGAGAACGGGCTGCAAAGGTGGGATAATCTCTGATCTAGTAGTCCACGTTGGGGCCGTCCCGACGAATCTGACCTGTCAACACGGCCGATGTGACTCTGTTCAGTATTTGTCGAAGCCTTCAACTAGTATATATCCCTCTTTCGGTTTGTACAAAATTATTTTGTTTTCATCGCAACAGAAATCAGGCAGACTCTAAATTCTGGTCTAAATTTTGAAAGAACTAAAATCGCTCAAGGCAGCAGCAGCAGCAGCAGCAGCACCACTTGTAACCATGCCCAGTTGTAAGCGCACCGAGGTCCGGCGGGTCTGCCGCCCGATGCCCTCGCTCCTGGCCCGGCTCAACTGCACGCCGTGCAACCGCGTCGTCTTCTTTATGATTGGAGTTGGACTGGGCATCTACTTCGTGCGGCACAAGGACGACAAGGCGGCCGACAACAAGAAGGATAAGAAGAAGTGATCATACCGATAACCGATACCGTGCCCGCGGATCCCGATGCCGACGCCAATCCCCGAACCCAATACCGATACCGTAACCATGCCGAACCGCATAGAACCATCGGACTCCGACCAATGGCCTTCAGTCAAGCACTCGTGCAGCGGGGCTGTATCGAAAAACAAATGCCAATCGATAAGTTTGTCCACCGAAGAATCGAATGGATAAGAAATTTCTCAGTCGATAAATTTATCTATGGAGCATTTTGTCAATCGAACATCAACCTCATTCCAGAAGAGTTTCTTCGATTGATCTGTTCTATATGCTTCTGTTAATAGACCTTTGGATTTTGGATGCTGTTTATTAAATAACCACCGGATTTCCTGCCCTGCAATTAATTGAAGTTATTCATTTTTGGGGAGGCTCTTGGCTTAAACAATATATTTGTTGCTGAAATTTAATCAGAATAATTTTGCAAATTATTAAATAATTAAACAATATTCAATTCCTCTACGCCATACTGATTTAATTTGTCAATAAAATGCTTTGCATAAAAAAATTATATTTGTTGCTGAACTTTAATCAGAATAATTAAATAATTAAACAATATTCAATTCCTCTACGCCATACTTGATTTAATTTGTCAACAAAATGCTTTGCATATTTATGTAAGCCTTAGAAATTGTGGCAACATTCTTGGCTAAGAGACCAGTTTCAGATATACATTGGATTTGTCAAGCAGTTTCATCAATCCAGTTCAAGTTCCTTTCCACGTCTCGTCTGGTTGGACTGGGAATTAATATGGAAGACACTGGGAGGTAAATGAGAAGTTCGCAGCAACGCAGCCATCGAGAACTCGGTAGTCGGAATTGTGTTGCGTTTTTTTTGGAAATCGGGAAGTAAGGGGTACTTGGAATTTGGTTACTTCTTGTTCTTCTCCTTCTCCTTCTTTTCCTTCTCCGCCTTCTCTTTGTCCGCCTTTTCCTTCTTCTCCCGTTCCTTCTTCTCCTTCTCTTTCTGTTCCTTGTCCGCCTTCTCCTTGTCCGCCTTCGCCTTCTCGCGCTCCTTGCGCTCCTTCTCCTTCTCTTTGGGCGACTTGTTGGCCTCCTCCGCCGCCTTCTTGGCGTCCTCCTTCAGCTTGTCCCAGTAGAGTCCGATCCCGGCGCCGATCAGAAAGAAGAAGAACCGGTTGCAGGGAACACAGTTCAGTTTCTGCATCAGGGTCGGTGGACAGGGGGGAGGCGGCGGCGGGCAGCATCGCGGGGGCGGGGGACACGCAGGCCTGTCACACATCTTTAGAGGACTTGGAGGTGGGTCACGGTCACGGGTTCGGGATAATGGATAGATTTAAAACAGAAGTTTTTTTTTTTTAATTTTTGTAGGGGAATACTTTCCGAAAAAAAAAGATGTGATGTTTGCCGAATGGAAAATTTTGAATAGTGAGGGCTTTCTCTGGCTATGCCATCCGAAGGGGGGAAGTAACTGACGTTGATCTCAAACGCTACTCACATTTAGGAGTTTTTGGAGTTTCTAAAAATTGTAAAGCTGAATAGAAGATGTATTTTAAGCAATAATTATTTTTAAATAAAATATTCTGGACTTTAACAGAAAAGATAGTGAATAACTATAACACCCTACAGGATTATACATTTTTAAGATAATTATTGATCACTTTTTGTTAGGTTTTCCTTGTGTCCCTTCCCGCAATCAGTCTTTCTTGGGGTTCAATGTCATTTGGAACCCTTTCCTTATTATGGATATATCTTCGGTTCAGATTTTCATTCTGGGCTGTTTTGTTGGCTATTTGATAGGCCAGAACCATTAAGGTAAGAAGTGAGAATATTCATCATTTTTTCAGTAGGCTTTAGACTTGGCCCTCTTTTCTATAAACATAACTATCCATTTCTGTACAAATTTTATACCATTCAAATCTATAAGGTATTTTCTGCGAATTATCCCAATTTATTGGTTGACTCTTCCTAATCAGTATATCTAGGGGGACAATGTCAATTAGTCAAAGGCACTGACCCCGTTCATCCTTTTGATATTGCTTTTCTACAAATTATGGATTGGCTGACATTCATCGTAGGCTGTATTGTTGGCTACTTGATAGGCAAAGACCAAAGGCAGTAAGAGGTAAAAGCTTTCTCAGTAGACCTCTGACCTACTTGTCTTTCCTATAAACATAACTCTTTTGGTATTCTATAACATGCCAACACAAAAAATGGAGGCTGATTGGTTGCTCACATTTCTAGTCGGCTGTTTGGTGGGATATTTGATTGCCAAGAACACCTAGAGGACTCTTGCTGCTAATGGAAACTGATTTCCTGCTCACACTTATAATTGGCATTTTGGTTGGATACGTTCTCGCCAAGAATATCGAGTGAGAGAGCACCCCAGAAATGGATGCGGAGTTCGCAATTACATTTGTGGTTGGCTGTTTTCTTGGATACGTTCTAGCCAGGGCTATCTAGGTGAAGATATATATATATATAATGCTTCGTTAAATAATCACTTGTTCCACGGTATAGAGAGCTGCAGCAAGAAATCAAGATCTAAGAAGCAAGATGACGCATATTATTGTCTTCGTCATAGGCATCATTGTCGGAAGGATGAACTGCCGATGCTAAGGAAACCTATCTTATGGCCAATCTGATCTAAATTTATCAAGCAAAATGCGGAATTAAAAATTTGCAATAAATTTACCAATCAATTCATAAGATTTTTTAGTTTTTCTCCAAGAAATTAAACTCCTCCTTTAGCTAATCAGGTAAAACTTAAAAAAAACCAGTCAGCTTGGCTAAAACGGTCATAAAAAATCACATAAAAAGGTTCACAGTCTCCAGCTCTTTATTCCAAATTAATTTCATTCTCCCAGTCTCAAGATCTAAGAAGCAAAATGCCCCATGTTATATCCTTTGCCCTTGGTGTGATTATTGGACTGATGAGCTGCAGATGCTGACTAGATATGATCTAAATTTATCACACAAAATGGGGAAATAAAAATGTGATTTAGATTTACCTATCATGGGTTTCTTGTAATTTTTACTCCAACAAATTTTTGCCCTAGCTAATCATAAAATATTCCGAAAAAAACAGTTGGCTTGGCTGAAACTGTCACATTCAAAAGAATACAATTTAAAAAAAAAGTTCACAGTTCCAGTTTTGTGCCACAAAATTTCCATTCCTCCAGCGTCAAGGTCCAATAAGCAAAATGACCCACGTTATATCCTTTGCCCTGGGCGTGATCATTGGCTTGATGAGTTGCCGCAAATGCTGACTTGGACTCCTTGCAAACTGACTTGAAATTGCACATTAAATTCAACATATGGAGAAGAATGAATAAATAAAATTATTTGGCAACATGATTTAATTCTTTGTTCCACATTTAAAATGGGGGAAATTTCTGAAAGAGGTTTTTCATAAAATAATCATGATTTTTTCCATTGGAAAAGAAGGTTATTAAAAACACGAGCTAATCGCGATGATGTCTTAGAAATTTATTTAAACATTTTCTTAATATTTATCCCTGATAATATCGATATGGATGCTATTTGGATATTTATTGTTGGCTGCCTTGTGGGATATCTAATAGGAAAAAACGCGTAAAATTCCTGGCTGTTGAAGTGCATTAATATCCAAAAAGAACAGTAGGCCTGACATTTTGTTTCAATATACTTGTGTCTAGACTTGGTATTTATATTCATTTCCTAGCCGTCCGGCAACTAAGCATAACGTAAAAATTCCCAAAATTGTTCGTCCAAAATCACTGAGATCGGAGTTCCCAAAGTAAATATGCAGAGGTTTATAACATTCATTGTGGGAGGTATCGTTGGTTTTCTCGTTGCTAAGAATACTCGTGTAAGTCTCTGTTTATTCTCATATTTTCTATTGGATTTTTGACTAAGTATTATCTTCTAGTGAGCATAATGGCGTATGTCATATGCTTTGGAATGGGCATGGTGTTTGGCATGTTCGTATGCCGACGCTGCGAGCCTTGATGCGAAAGGATCCGTGGATTTGCAGAACTTATGATTGCCTTGCGGGACTACCGGATCTCTAAATGACTTTTTGATATGGAAATGGAATTAAATTACATCTAAAAACTACAATTGTTTAGTTATTTTCTTGAAATGTAATGGAGTTTGGTCTTTCTTTTAATTGCAGGTAATTAATTCAGATTATATGCAATCCCAGTACATGGTAAACAATAAGGACAAATAGATAAGTATAAATAGATAAGAGTAGCTCTAAGATAATTATATAATGAAGAAATACGATTGGAAAATCTTATCAATCTGCCGCTAAATCAATATATCAATGTTTAGTTTTCTTTTTAAATTTCCTAACAAACCCTTTCAACAGCTTTTACCCACAAACTCTGGGGTCGCCAGGGATTGAAGTCAAGTTCAATGCATTTATGACTTCCAGTAAAAGTTTTGACGCCTGCCTGCTTTTAATGGCTGGAAGACAAAGGCGGCCGCCATAAATATGTACGTCAGGATCTGAGTCGGGTTCAAGTTGGGGAAACTTTAAGGAAAGGGAAAACTTTGCACTTCCTTCGGTCCTCGGCAAACTTTAAGGGACTAGCAATTGCCCTTTCATATGTGTGGGAGCAGGACCCTTTCAATCCATTCCACCTGCCCCACCTGCCCTGAACCATTCATTATGATTGATTATTGCGCAAATCCAAGGCGATACAGGGGGATATAGTATACTATATGTATATGCATTCGACGTCGTCAGCCGCACAAAACGTTTAACAAATGAGAAGACAGACGACGTCCTGACATACAAATGAACTCGTTCGCCATTTCAATCAGTCCTTGGCCCCCAGATCGAGCCGCAGCATCCGCATAAATAAATATTTTATGAACTCGGCACCATCCGAGCCAGAGCCCGGGCCCAAGCCCGAGCCCGGATCCCTTTCCAGTTGGGTTAGGCTCGAGTGCGTCGCTCTGCATAACTTAGGGCCGGAATGTTTGTGGCAAGTCTTATCTGCGGCGCAAACAAAGGTTGAGCGCCCCCGCATCCTTTTTTCCCCATTTTCATCTGCGGTTAGGTAATTGGTTAAGGTGGCGCTCACAAGATTGACTCGCCCACCAAATGAAACGGTTGCCTTCCAGAATGATTGATGCCCCTGAGCCAGGGGTGCCAGTATGTGCCGAGATGTGCCAGGATATGGGGGCTGCGCCCTTTGGCCCAGAGGCTAAATTGCTTGGCCGTGCGGCCTGAGGGACCTGGATTTATAAGCCAGCCAACAACAGGTAGTGGGTGCCTCGAGGGCCTCGCACCCGGCCTTAAGGACTCCCTAATCCTTACTGATTGCCCAGATTCCCCCATATTTTGGCCCCGCCCTCAGCCCTCCGCCAAGGAATTGTTCTAGCATTCCGCATGCTAATTTGTCAATAGAAAGTTTTAATTGAATTTTCCTTCACATGTTGGCAATTAATTTATGCAGTTTTTGAGCCAACAGTGCGGATTTGAATTTCGGTTGACTCGCGGAAAGCTGCTGTAACTGCATAGAAGAGAGCTTTCTGTTAACATAGTGCCCCTCGGTGCTTTTCCTGCTCTCCCCGAAGCTTTTCTCTGGGCTCTCTCTCTCTCTCTGCTTTCCCCGCTCTCTTTCTAAGGAAAATGTAAACAATAACGGCTGCCGGCTCGGCAGCTGTTTTTGGCGCCCAAGGAACCCACCACAGTGGTGGGCTTTCACGTTTCCGCTTTGCTTTCCGAGCCTGCGCCACTTCCTTTCGCAGAGTCCTCGGTCCTCGGCGCGACTTTAGTCCTTATCCTAGTGCCGATGCGAGCGTATCCCTGCCAGCCGCACGAACGCCACAACCGCGAGCCAATTTCAAAACACAACGTTCGAAAAGTAATTTCGAATCGAGTTTTAACGGAATACAAAATAGTGAAAAATAGTTCCATTTAATTACCTGAGAATAAAAAAGTATTGAAAAGTGCCACTCATAATATTAAAATCATAAATATTAATAATTTAAAGGTTCCCTCGAAACATCATTAACAATAACTTGAGCTTAAAAATAATATACAACAATAGCAATCGATAAAACTCGATCAGATAAAGCGCAAATCATTCCTAAAATACTAATATAAAAGCTAAAAAGTAAATTAATTCTTTAAATTTAATATAAAGGAATATCTAGTAAAAGGATTACAAACAAATTTGTTGTTTTTTTTAAAATTTAGACTCACCATATACAAACATCTGAGTTCTGTTTTTTAATATTTAAAATTACTTATAGCTCCACAAATATCAAATCAATAAATAATTTTAATCAGTGAATTACAAATTTTTTTTAAGGGAAAATTCCTTATCAAAAATTGATAACCTAACAACGCAAAGTCTCTAAATAAAATCAAAAGAAAACCTCTCCAAAATAAACAAAGAAAGTGTCCCAAATTAGATTCGATTTCCATAAAGTTAAACCGAATTAGGCAGCTTAAAGCCAGACAGTTTTGTAATTAGCCCGGCTGAGGCAGCACACCTAATCAGACACTGGCTGATAGGGATTAGGGACTCCTGCTCCTGACTGCCACCAGCCAGCCAGCCAGGGAGTAGAGCTGAGCTGAAAATTTGCGGCAATTCAGTTGGAGTCTTTGCCAACAAATTGAGTTGGCAGACAGGGGCCAAAACATGGATGTGAGTTGCGAAAGTTTTTGACAAACTTTCCACAAGTCGAAATCATTTATGATAACTTGACACGCGCCACATATTGTGGGCTTGACTCGCTGGCCCCAAAGTCGGAGTCGCAGTCAAATGGAGAAGATTAATTGGATTCAATATTAATAATCAGATGGGATGGGAGGAGGAGTTGGGATCTGAGAAGCCGGAGAAGCCTTGGAAGCCAGAGTAGCGTAATTACCAGAAGGAGGAGCTGGAGTTACAGCTGTAGCTCTGGAACTGGAAGAGTGCCCTCGTCTAGCTGGCCATGTAATTGAGTTATTTTCCTTGGATTTCTGTCATTTTTAGCATTCTACCATTATTAAATGGCTGCTGCGACAACAAGCTGTTAATGGCATCCCATAAAAATGGCGGCGGCGTCGTCCCTCATCTCGGGCTGAGTGTGTGTGCGTTGCCTAAGCGGCGTCATGATTGTTTTAATGGCTACTTGAACGGAAATTAACTGACAGCTGCAGATAAATGAAATACCCACTCAAAGCGAACCGCACAATCTTAAAGATCCATCAATTCCGATTGACTGCAGTCGGGCATGAAATGCGTAGCGACTTTTCCAAACATTTTCCAATCATTTTCCAGCCCCAAAACAGCCGTCACACCCGCAGCCCCAAATATTTGCACACTGAAATGTCAAATAGGCTAATTTGGCCCATAATTCCCCATTTCACACACTAACACTCGCCAAGGCCCTCTTTGAATTTTCCATGTGTGATAAACAGAAATGGCAATTTGTTCCCCAACACAGCAAGAACAACAAATAACGCAAATGCAAATTGCTTTTCGCTGCGAAGAATATGAAAATTATGAAATATGTGCGACATTTCTATTTGCATACATTTGGCCAAGAAATACGCAAAAGGTTGGGCTGAAGGGTAAATAAAGAAAGTGGGAAGGTAATAAGGAGAAGCAGGAGGAGAATGTTAAACAAAAGTCAATTTGGGCCAAAGGTGAAAGCCGGCTGGCTTCATAGAAAAGGGGACTAATTGAGAAATTTCTTAAGAATTTTTAATAAATGAATAATGTCAAGCGTAACGTCTTGTCTCTAATTAGATTTGGGTAGACATTTTTTTAAGCACGATTAAAATGCCTTAAATCAAAGCTAACTATTTTTTTTATTAAATAAAGTATATATTGTAAGCTAAGAGCTCAAAATAAATTAAGGGAAATTAATACCTATTGTATTTAAAAATTACAACGAAAACGTTTATTATATTTCTTATTTTAATAAATGGTTGCATTCTTATAATATTTATGAACCAAAACATAATTAATTATTGAAATTAATGTTCCCGACTTGGTTGAGCAAAATTAGGCTATAAAAAATAATGTCTTCTTGCATCCTGAAGCTCATTTCCTCCGATTGTTAATCTAGTCTCATCAACTGGGTCACTTACTCATTTATTCTCTCATGACTTCATTTTCGCCGTAGTTCATCAGGACTCAGTTAAGCCCCAGGACTAACTTCACCTTTGGCCAACGTTTCTTTTAACGCTTTTCCCTTTTATTGTTTTGGCACACACGCATGTCCAGACCACAAAAGAGGGATCAAATGAAATGTTAAAAAAAAGGAGAAAGAGAAAGAGGAGTGCAAAAAACAACATGCTAAACGCTTTGTAATACGCTTTTGATTGGGCCAAGAGCCATTAAGCTGGCCAAGTGATAAATACGCTTTGGGTACTCAAGTTTTTTTTGTGAGGTAGCTACTGCACGGCAAAAAATCTTTAGCAGGTTTCAGTATTTTAATTTTTAAGTTAAAAAGGGAAAAACTCTAAAAGCTATATTGAGTTTCTTGATTTTATTTCGCAATCAAATTTGTATTATTTATTTATTTATTTATTCTTTTTTCTAAGTCAAAAAGAGTAAGACTCAAAAACTAATAACAAATCTCGTAACAATATTTCGCAATCAATTTTGTATTTAATATGTTTAATTTTTATATTTATTTATTATAAAGTTTCTTTTATAGTTTTCAGTTCGTTCTACTAATTAATGGCATAATTTTTTTTCGTGTACTGTCTCGTCTGACTGAGAAAAGGTCGCGTGCGGTTTCTGGCCAAGTTTAGAGAATTGATTTATGAACGGGCTGCTGCTGGCGCGGGCCGTTAGCCTTTTCTTTCTTCTTGGCCAGGATGGCCCGCCGTCGGCTGTTGGCTGTTGGCTGTTTTCTGTTTGCTTGTTGCATGTAATGATGTCATTAGGGGCAAATTGCCCCCCATTTAACGGCAATCGATTGCTTCCGCACGATTAAATATGCTAAGCCAAAAGGGGGAAGCCACGGCAGCAACAGTTTGTCTGCTCGTCTTCGCTTTGTCCTTTGCCGCCTTCGTTGAGCTGTTTTTATCAGCAGCAGCTATTTTGTTGTCCTTTCGGTTCCGACATGTCGTGTCCTGCTGGTTGACGCCTCCTTTTTAAACTGTTGCGCATTTCTTTTTTTTTTTTGTTGGCCGACAGCTAAGGCGTGCCGCTGTCTCCTGCCACTCGTCCTTTTTGCTCCTTATCTTCCCATGGCTCCATGGTGTCTCTTTTGCTTTCCCTCACTCTCGCTTTCTTCGTGTCCTGAAGGCGCGTGCCAACTTTCACTCGGATCGGGGAAGGACACGCAATAATAACAGAAATACCCGTGTTCATCAACAAGTTGGGCAAGCTATAAAAAGATATTTGCATGGTGGTACCCTGTGTGTATATAGATTTTAAGGGGTAAAAATTATTAAGCCATCAACCTATGATATTAGATTTTGTAATATCCCAACCAAACCATCAATTTTATAAGGAAAAAAGTTTATTCAAAGGCTAATATGCCGTAATCATACCCCTTAAAAGGGGAGCTCGCCAAGCCTGGTTATTTGAACACCGTGAACGACTCGATCGCGTGGGAAATGGCAATATGTTTGAGCCGCCTCTGAAAGCATTTTGTATGGCTAATTTGGGCTGATGCGAGTGCAACTTAGGTCTGCTCCGGTGGGCAGAGGCAGATGCTTGGAACACACATCAAAGCCATATTGCCATTGCCATTCCCTTCCAGGCCACTGAAATGTGCAGCATTAGGAGCTGGCGGGATACATTTGTCCCATCATATTTTTCGTGCGGGGATTTTGTGTATGTCCAATCAAGATACAAGCCCATTAAAATGCGACCTTCACTCAATTTAAGCGATTCAGACATCAAGTTTATTATGCTGCACATAAAGGCAGGGCATAAACTCCGAGCTGAGACCATAAAAAGCAACGAGCGGCGACTGGGTCCTGACAAAAAAAAAAAAAATCAGAAAAAAAGAGAACGAGTTCATGAACTGTGACGTCTTTGGACTTCCTTCCGTACGAACAGCGGGCAAACAGCGAGCAAAGGTCACCGGATTACCAATTTCTATTCGCTTCGCTCACCAAAATGAATAAAGATATTTTTGCTATGCAAATGCCAGCAGCCTCAGCCTCAGCCATAGCGACAGGATCCATCTCCAGCTCCTGCTCCTGCTGCCGAAGCGGCGAAACAAAGCCAAGCTGTCTGGACAATGAAACAAAAGCGTGGCTCTCTGGCAAAATATTTAAATTTTATGCAGCCAAATTGATTTGTTTGCGAGCTGCCAGTTCAACGCACCGCCCCAGCTAGGAGAGCTCCAACTACTCTATCTCCGGTAGGACTGCGGCATCCTTGGCGGTCCAAATCATGTGTCGAGTGTTAATGCAAATGTTTGCATACATTTGGGGCCGCTCTCACACATCCGAATGGGAGCATTCCCTCCGTCTGTCTGAAGCCAAAGGATACCAAGGATGCTGACTGCTCCGATCCGGGCAATCGATAAACCTAATGAGCTGTGAGACAGACGGGCAGACAGAGCGACACAGCGAGCGGAGCATCGTCGTCGTCGTCGCGGGGTTTGTTTTAAAATTAACCTTCATGCGGGAACCGAAAATAAACTTGAGAAAGAGCACTCCAAGTACTTCCTTGATGGGGAGAACTCCCCCTCATAAATTCAAACGGTTGCATTAAAAACAGCATTAAAGTACCTTTATACATAACTGGTCACATTTCATAATGATTCCCGGCTATATAGATAAGCTTTTGTGTCAATTTAATGCGATTCAAGTTATAGTCAGTATAAAAGTGCCCCCAAATTCTCGTTTAGGTCCGACATTTGGTTAACGAAAATTATATATTGTTATGCCTTTACGGCAGCTCTAGTTTCGCACCCTTTCAGACCCGAAATTGGGTCACCTGTCCCCCTGAGGCTCACACCGTTCGTCCCCAAAAAGGTGTTAACCACAGAACAGGCCAATTACTGTAATTGCCGGGCCGACGAAAAAAGTGCCACATCACACAGGCATTACCAGCAGATACTTAGCCGCGGCGAACAGGGCGTATACTTGATGGGCGACAGACAGTCGAAGCACACGGCACGCACGAGATTTCCAAAGAAAGCACTTCGATTAATCACATCGAATGCCTAAATAATTCAAGGCAAGCCATTGTCATTGCCATGCAAATTGCATTCGGAGATTGAATAAATAAAAAACTGCATTAAAAAGCAGTTGGAGTGGGGGAAGAAGTGAATCAATCAGGGCGTGCAAGCTGTAAAAGTTCAAAGTTCACAGACAAATGCCATGTAAAAGTGAAGGGGGAAATAAGTCTTCCTCAGAGATTTCTCTCAGATTTTTCCCGGATTTTTTAATTGAGGTCCCTGCAAACCCCGAAAGCCATAAAGCGAAGCAGCAGCTGCCTCTCCTTGAGTAATTTAAATTAAAGATTCCTCAAGGTGGAGGTGGGGAGAACTGAGTGCCTCTCAAGCAGCTTTAAGACCGACAAATCCATTTAATGGGATAAAAACCGCAGAATGTCCTTTGGACTCGAGGCAGACGGAGTCGGCCTTGTGTTCATCATTTATCAATGTGTCACTTAGCGCTTCTCAGGTCACGTCTAATGATTTGGCTTCTGTGTCTGTCAGCGAAAGTCAAAGGCAATAAATTTCATTGACTCTTTTGGGCCAACCACTGATGGGATTTTCATTTTCGTTTACGTTTACGTAAATGTGGGTTCGCGTAACGACACTTTAACGAATTTCCTATACCGCGGCGAACATGAATTTGCAATTAAAAAGCAATCAAAATGAATAAAAGCGCCGCCAAGCTGCGTGCTTCTTAAATATTGTATGAATTTACAATTGAATTCCGGATTAACAATTGAACGCGAGGGCACATTATTCCAGTCAGTTCATGTATTTTAATTAATCGCGCAAATGGAAAAGGAAAGTTGAAAATAATGTAATGCGAAAGTAGAAGCAAATAATGAAAGGTGTAAAAAACACACAGGGCTTAATGACAAAATGAGGACACGCTGCTGGTTTATCTTCCACCTCCGCCGCTTGCGCTCCCTTCGCTTTTCAAGGCTATGGCCGTTAGGGCAATAAATTTATTAAATGGCCAAAGAATACACAAAGAAAGGCCGCAACAACACCCACATGGGCAGCAACAAAAAATCATGTTAAACAAGCTATAAATAAGTGTGTGTGTGTGTGCGCCCATGTATCCTGTCCTCAATTGCGTGTTCAAACAACAAAATTAATTGCCCAGCCAGGGTAATCAATTTTGATTAAAGTTGAAGCGCGCGCCCGCCGCCAGAGTTGTCGAAGTGTTTGGAATTAAAGTGCACTCACTATTCCCCGAAGGGTCACGGGACACCGGCGTTAAGCCTCAATCCAAACCAACCATCCATCCAATACATATCAGTGAAACCATCCAAACGGTGATCGAAAATGCAACGCAATTTGACAGAGTGATCGGAGCGACGTGAAATTAACTTAAGTGCTGCGTGCCGCGGTCGTTCGAGCCAATGGATCATCTATTATGCAATATGGCGGGCAACAGTCGCAATTCGTCCTACAATTGTCTCTCCTCGTGGGACTCCTATGATCGAATACCCAGGTAAGCCCCGGCATCGCGTATACGCCGCGTGTGGCCTAACTCAATTCGAAATTTGATTTGAGCAGCGTGATTGCCATTAACAGGTCAAAGCGGCAGCTAGGCGTCGACTCATAATCGAATCAGGACTCAACTAAGAGCCCATACACACACACACACAATGCGGGGGGCATTCCTGGGGAATTTCACAGTTATATTTACCCATAAATATTTCAGTAGACTTATTGCACTGTGTTTCTGTGGCAACAAATGAGGGCCGGGCCGGAAGTCCTTGATGCAAAATGTGATGGGAATGCATCACGAGTAATTCCAGGAATTCCAGTTCCGCCTTCGCCTTTTAGCTGTCATTTGCACGGACATAAATAAGTGAATATCCCGGAGAGCTCTGAGCTTTTTTCTTTTTACGAGACGCAATCCATACAGCTTCCTTAATGGATACTTCGGCCAGGATATATTCTCATCAGGGCGGCAATAAACATGCAGGAGCCAAGAAGAAAAAAATTATACCGGGGGAGGCCCCTATTTTGGGATGCAATTTGTAGGTACCTGAGACCACGCATGGGCTGTGGCTGGTGTCCTTTGTCCGCCTTTGTGATCCCTTGCCAGGGCCATTGTGTAGACCAGAGAAAAAACCTTTTGCCAGCCTTGTTATGTTAGGCATTTTCCTAGAGCTCCTTTGTGGCCTTTGATTTGCCGGGCTTCGCCGCTTCGCCTCGTTGCCTTCCATTCGAGCGCAATTTCATCAAGGAGTTGTAATCAAATCTCGACACGAACACAGAAACCTGAGCCCACCACGCACACGAAATTAAATCAAATTTTGCTTTAAAAAGCGCCAAATCAAAAATCAATAAAGGTAAAACAATCTAAGCACGGCCCGCCGCGGGCTGCCCATTTGCCCATTTTAGTGAGCTTTAAACTCAATATCTGTGGATAATCAAATGATGGCACAACATTAACGTGCAATTTGTCGTTAGCTCAGACGGGCTTGGCTCGGCTAAAGAAAATATAAGCCAAGCCAGGTCAGGACCACAGGACCATGGCAAGCTGCGTTGGCACAAGATGCGAATCAATTTAAGTCAAAGTTGGGGGTTACTTTAAAAGTTATGAACTTTTTCTTTGCGGCTATAGCTCACAATTTCACATGGGCAAAATTGAGAGTTTCCTGCGGGCATAAACCCAATTATTTGGGGTTGGCCAAGCTCATATTCTAGATGTAAAAAATATTATACTAATTCAAAAGAAGTAGACAAATATTTAAATACATGTTTAAGCCATATTTTATTCATTATAAATTGTAACCCATAATTGGTTGGTTTAATATGAGGCATTTAAATTTAAAGAAAATGTTTAATAACAATTAAAACTTGCTGTAATAACAGCAAAGTTTAAAACTTGTTTAATCACCAGCCAGCTTTAATTGACTATATATTTCTTACTTCAGGCTAAAGTTGGGAAACTTTTAATTGCGCCATATTCAATTACAAATCTTTACCCAACTTTTTTGGTCAGTTTTCATCAAAACAATTATTCCAGTTCGCAAAGTTCTCAAATTAAAGATGTATAAAAATGCGCATAAAAAAATACCCTTAAACCTGGTCTTAATTTGTGTAATAAAAGCGCTTCACTTGATTACAATAAACCCGCAGAGACTTCCACAAAAGCGTCAGTTTTATTTAAAATTTTATTTGAATAGTTTAGTTTTTTGTACTTTTTACTGGCTAACCCGAACCGGTTGCTTTCCCTGGAAAATTCTATCCTTCTTACCTTTGACATCTGACTCTGCCGCTCTGCAGGTGTTTTCACAATTATTTTGCTTTATGGAAAATATTTGCATTCAAACGAAATGCAAATACCTCAGAGTTTTGATTGCGTGTGGGGTTTTCGGAGTAAAATGCGATTTATTTCATTTGCTCACAACTAAAGACTTAAAGCGACGAAATATCGCTCACAAGTGACAAGTGATTGCTGACCCGTTCTCGGGGCGGGTCTTGGCCAGAACTTATGGCCAGCTGGCCGGCGATTGTGCCGCGTTCAATGGCCGGCAAAAAAGTGAGGGGAATGAACGCCCCGCCGGCGAGCAAACCGCAGAGCAGTGCGAAATCTCCTTCGGGGCCAGGTCAGAGTTGATTGTATGCAGTGCCTTTTGGGGTTTTTATTTTTTTCGCTCCTGGCTTCTGGCCCGGCCATAACTGATTGGTCACTTGCCACAATGTATGTTTGCGATGGTTTGGGCCACGCTCGTTAATTTCGCCACGCACTCGCACTCGCCATGGCAGTCATCGTCCTTGGTCCTCGAATGGCCCCCAAGGTGCCATTTCTGGTGCTGGGCGACACTTGAACTATTCGTTCGGTTTCTTAACCTTGACATGAATATTCAGAGTATCCCCGAAATGAGATGGGTCCGAGAGTGGCCAGAACAAAGGCTAAAAAGGTGGCAGGCAGTTAATTGAATTTCGCCCGAGCTTCCTTTGTCTGTGCTTTAAGCCACCCTTTTAATTACTAAACCCACTGTCTTGTGCAGTCAAGTGTCTGCTGTAAAAGAGATCCTCTGGGCTGACCCGCAAATGTTTGCTTGCCACTTTGAATATTCAGACACTGAGACTGAGACTCTTAATGCAGGACACATGCAGCACATAAAAAATATCTAGCCACAAAGCAGACGTAAGCTCCGCATTTTGTTGCTCATACGCCATGTGTGCGCTTGAGTTGCAAAACTCGTTCCCCACTTAATGCAGCACTGTGGCAGCTGCAGCCAAGTGTGAACACGTTTAGAGAGAGGCAGTCAGTAGTCGAGAAAGGCATACCCTTTAGCTTCCAAAAAGTGACTGCCTGTGGCTTTAATAATATAATAATAAAAGAGGGCGTTTTTCCTTTGATGTAGTTAAGGAGTACATCAATACGATTGCAGACTATCATTGATGGAAACTCATTCACGCCGCATTATCACAGGAAAGCTGGTAGACGTACCACGTCCTTGAAGGGCTGTGGGCGGCCCTCAAGCAGTCACGTGTGCGCATGGTTGCCGTGTGCCCTATTTTCCCTCATCCCTTTTCCTTTTGGCCCCCGCATTTCTTTGGTACTTCCTTTGGTACTTCCCGGATACTTAGCTGCACGCACTAACCACTTACACACGGAGGAATAAGTGCATCAAATGGGAAAAAAGTAAGAAGCTTAGGCTTACGGTTATTTAAGTCTACCAATTAATTTCATATACTATTACCTATAATAATTTTATCATTATGTTAAACATTTGAATATTTCAGAGAAGGTTTTATATCTTTAAATAAGAGTGAACATAAAAAGTGATTTCGGCGATCCTGCATATATATTTGTAAATATTTTTAAACTTGAATTTGGCTTTATAAAAATCATTATTTAAATTGATTAAAAAAAGGCTCTTAAATTTAAATAAATTCTATTAAATCTGCCGACTTCTATGATTCTTATTTCTATATTATAAAATAAAAACACCTCTTAACGAGGTGAGATTAAAGTGACGATGGCACATTCAACTCCAAAAATTTCTGATACCACATTTTGTGACGATTAATAGTTATTTAAACAAAAATATTTAAAAAGTTTTTAATTAGTTTCAAAATCGGCACTTAGCTGAAAAATTTAAAAAGGCAAAATAAGCAGCGTGCCGATTTTGAAACTAAGTAATTAAAAACTTTTTAAATATTTTTGTTTAAATAACTATTAATCGTCACAAAATTTGGTATCAGAAATTTTTGGAGTTGAATGTGCCATCGTCACTTTAATCTCACCTCGTTAAGAGGTGTTTTTATTTTATATCAGAAGTTTTTTAAATGACATATGTATGTACATACATAGGTCTTCCATTGTTGTTATAAGTTTTTGTTTGAAACTCAAATGGGAAAAATTAACAAACAAAATTCATATAAGAAGTTAGCTATATGGGATCATTGCTACTAATTTTAATGAGAAAACAAATTTTCGGAGATATGTGTTGTACCCCGAAATATATTAAGGGCTATACGGCCTGAAGTTACTATAAATATCCTAAAAGACATTAAAAAAGAAAAATTTAATCTTAAAAAAATTATTTTAATTCTAAACTCTTAATTATAATATTTAGAAAATTTTTGTCAGGGCAAAGTAATTATCATATCAAAATACTTTTTCAACGACATATAGCACGTATCTGTAACTTTAGTCGTTCAGAAGTTATGGGCGCGAGAAATTTCCCGTTTTCCCGCCAAAGTAGTGGAAAAAGCAAAAATTAGATTAAATAAAAAAAAAAAAACGATTTATTTTAAATTTAAATTATATAAAACTTTTTTTTGATGGCTTTAAATTTTATTGCATTGTACACGTCTCAATATGACTCTACATGAGTTTTTACATAAATGTATGTATAGTGCATGTAAAAGGTTAGGTATATGGGATCTTTGCTACTAATCTTAGTGAGTAATATCTCGAGAAAGCGAATTTTCCCAGATATGTGTTATATACCAAAAGTTGAGCCATCTCAAGGGCTATCTGGCCTTGAGTGAATATCAAAATCGTTAGAGCCATTTTTAAGAAAACTTCAAAAACTTAAAAAAAAAAATTACTTTTAATTAT
>VNJO01005145.1:0-15654 GCA_008042535.1 Drosophila tani | reverse complement strand
TGTGTGTGTGGGCCATTTTGGTTATTGTCGGGTTTTCGGGCTTTGCGCTTTGGGTCGACTTACATATGTGATTAATGCGGGTCACCAATGCAATGGGATTCCCTTCGACGATCGAGTGTGTGTGTGTGCTGGGTCCTTGGTCCCTCGTTTTTGTTCTTCCCAGCCTTAGGTTTACTTGGCCAAAACGGACTTTTGGCCCTGCTTATTTATTGAGGCTCTCCATTGAGTCGGTCAGTAGTCGGCAGTAGTTCCACTTGCCTTCCCTCCGGACTCGGACTTAATTTATTTATTATTTCGTTAATTGTGGCCTAGACCAAGGGCCAGATAGCTTTGATTGCTAAGCTCGTTGCTTTGTCCAAGTACAAACACTATAATCAGGTAAAGTCCTTCCCAAGCGATAGAGAAACAAATGAGAAATTAATTCGGAGCCAGTAACAGCAAGAATAGGGTCTAAAATATGTTTTTTCTGCTGAGATATTAATATACATATATATAAGCGGAGTTATTAGCTCAGCTCGATTTTATTATTATGTAAGCTTTAGATTGAGTAGTAAGGTATAATATATTGAAAGATTACAAGATTTCTTTTTAGTTTTCGGCTGTTGAAAAGCAATTTTCAGTACATTTTTAAGCATGCTTGCCTACATATTAAAGAAAATAGAGCACTTGCGCTAACTTCGAAGATAATGGAAACACTACTTGCAAGGGATAACCTGATAAAGCCATAATACAGCCTTACACTTCCATAAAAAATATCAGAAAATATCAAAAACAATAAGCCTACCTTTCCATTAAAAATATCAGAAAATATCAAAAACCATAAGAGGAAAAGGAGGAGGAACATGTTCTAAGCATACTTTTAAGCTTCCTGATGTATTCCCTTTTTAAGGCCAGGCTTTTAATATTTCATATTCGTTTCTCTACAATCTCAACTACAAATCTCAGTCACAGGGTCTGCTGTCCGATTGACGAGTGGCTTACGCGACAGCACAGGTGTGTGTGTGTGCCTTTGCATAAACTCGACAAATTCGTTGTGCTTACAACCATCGATTTGTTAACTCTTTGATCTTGCAGTTTTGGCCCGTTTTTACACGCCTTCCCCCCCGGCACCCGAGCCTGGGGAGAGAGTTTCGATTTGTTTAATTCGTTGTCGGCGTTGTTCCGGCTTTTCTACACAGAAAAAAAATCTAGAATATTTGGATAGATTTAAGCATGCGATTTCTTGACATTTTTAAGTCCGATTCGGGATTAAATAAATTAATTTATCCCGATTCTAGATTAAAATGACAAAATAAGCAGGACATTCTTGATTTAAGCCAACAATTTTTTAAAAGGTATGTGTTTAGCTGAGAGCGAGAATAATGTTCTCTTTTGGGTTCTCTCTTTGTACTTAAGTTATCGATATTTATTTACTACTTTATAATATAAAGTTTATATGAAATATGATCTAATACATATTTGTTACCCTATAAATAAAGATTATAATAAAAATTCCTACACATCGAACATTAAATATAATAAAATCTTAATATAATAATGTTAAGGATTAAGAATTTGAAGTCTAATCTGTGCTAAATTATTTACATTTGTTCGGAATAATTTGTATATCTCAATAAAAGAATTTTCGGGCCTAGGATCAGGATTAAAAAAGGAAGTATGCTCATGCTTAGATTAACAAAAGTCGGGATCAGCCCGTGATCCATTCTACTTGGGATTAAATTTAAATTTAAATTAAATTAAATTAAATTTTTTTCTGTGTAGCTGTTGTTGTTAGTAGCTGCTGCTGCTGTTGTTGGTAGTTGTGTGCTATTTGGCAACAAAGTTTTACCGCATGTCGCACGCACTGGCACCCTCTGGATGCCACTACCCCTGGCGCACAAATCATTTTCAAATACGAAACTTTGGCAAGTTTGGCTGCAATAAAGTTGTTTGTGCCACGCCCAGCGTCGTTCCACATGGAGACGCCGCCACCCCTTTGGCACCTCTAGAGCCCGAAACAGAGCCCTAAAAGTATGGCACACACCTGGGTCGATGGCTTGTAACTCTTTGGTTTTACGTAGCTGGTAATTTGTGTGTTTTAAAACTGTAAAACGTAAATTTAATGGAACGTTTAGGTGTTGTAAGGAAGCGTCGAAGTTGCTGTTGTTTCCCGGCAAAGCAAAGTGTGGTTACCTGGCATGTTGTTTGCTTGCGCCGGCTCAACTTGCTCCGCATCCTGCCGTGTTGCAAAGTTTCGATTGTTTCGGTTTCCAGTTACCAGTTACCAGTTACCAGTGAGCCGTGTATTTTCATATTTGTCAGATACAGATACATACATTTATTTGGGAATCCGAAACGGGAGGCGTCGGATGTGTCATTATCTAATTGGCATCGGCAGTTCAGGCCTTCAGCTTGGATGGACTTTAAACTTGGCTTGGAGTTGGGCTGGGGCTCTCGGATTTTCGGGGGGATAATTAGAGAGACTGTGTGTGCTTTGGTTATTATTCGGGAATAATTGCATGTCGAGCAATTTAATTAGCTTAATTAGCTTGATGATGTGCATCGATTTTGCTGGGCTTCTCCATCGGAAGGCAAGCTCCTCAAGCTCAACCACACGGAATGCTGCACCGCCTCCGCAATTATTGTGTGGAATGATTTAGTTTGGCCAGGACTTTAAGCCCTGGTCACTTAATACACTCAACAACTTAAGCCAGCTGCCATTTTCCCTTTGTTCAAGCAGTTTCATTTCCGCTTCCGTTTCTTCTCCTTCTTTTCGTCCATCTTTTTACCCTCCTTCTCCTATCGCCTGGTCAACACTTTTGCACTGTTTTGCATTATCTACTCGTACACTTTTCATGTAAAAAGTTTAACCAGCCATGAATTTCCCCGGCACATTCTTCTATAATTTTCTTAACGCAAAGTTTTTGCGAACAATTACGTACGTGTGGCCAGGTGAGAGGGGGGGCCTTACCTAGAGTGCCGTTCGTGCCACTTAGACCTGACGTAGACAGGTGGCTCTCGATGAGGAGCCACGAGGATGAGGGGCAGCAGACATCAGACGAGGCGACGGGAGACAACTAACCATATAACTGCACAAGGAACATGTCGCTGTTGCGGCGGCCAAGGTGAGCTACAGATGACAGACAGCTAGTTTGGCGACTGACTTGCACTCGCAAAAAATATATGTATCCTGGATTTGCCTTTAAAATCATTTCAAGTGCCTCATTTATAAGCCAAAATAGTGGGTAGTGGTAGTAGTGGTATTTGTTCTTTAATTCACTCCAATGGTGCACATTCTTTTTCCAGCTCACAAAAGTACTTTTAATATCTGCCCTCGACTTGTGTTTTATTTTTTTAATTTAAATCAATTATTGGCTCGGCGGAAAAATAATATTTGTGCGTGTATGTCTGAGTCTTGCCATGTTTTTAAAAAATACAAGTAAATTTATTTTTTTAAAGGCCTTACTTGTTGGATTCTGTTGTAAGTTTTTTAACTTTTTAAATCTAATACATATTAATTATCAAATTTAACTATGCCGATGATGGACAAGCTGAAATCGATATTTTTTTTTTTTTGGTTTTAAGTTCCAGCATTAAATATATAATAATAAATAATTAATTAATGGTTTTATTGGTAATTTTCAGTACTTTTGGCACATTTTGAAATGTAGGTATTTTGATTTTCTTGTTGGTAGTTTGTGTTGTTGTTTTTTATAATTTTAATTCAGTTTTATTTATCATTTCCTGGTGCTATAATGGTGTCCATACAAATAATGCACCAGTTCCTTTTGTATATTTTGTTTATTTTAGTCTTTCCATTTATTTTTCATTCTAAATCATATTCAGATTTAAAAAAACTACCACTAATTTGCAAAGTCTTTTAAAGTACTTATTTAAGTTTAGTTTACATTATTTTGTTTAATTTAAAATGAGTAAGCACACTTTTTACAGTGCAGCTTGTCGACAGTGGGACAAGCTCCACATCGTCATAGTCAGTGTTGTCGGCGTTGTCGGCGCTGCCGTGGCTTGTCGCAAATAGTTAGAAAACTTTGCACTATATAAGCTTAACTTTTGCAGGGGGAACGGGGCCGGGAGAGATCAGGCAGCAGGCGGTAATAATATGACAATAATGACACTGTTGACGGCGTCTCTACAACAGCCAGCCTTCAGCCTTCAGCCTTCAGCCTTCAGCCAGGATCCAGTAAGCAGTATCCTGCAGCATCCAGTATCCAGTGTCCTGCAGCCGACATCCCTGCCCCTGGTGCCACAAATTATGGCATACTTTTCAGCGCATTTTGCATAATTTCACTTGAGCGTGGCGTGGGTCAGGTCAGCCAGCCGATTGCAACTCCGTTTAAGCCAACTCGGACTTTAAGTCTTTTGGCTTTTGTTTCTGTTTCCCTTGCGCTGTTCCTGTAGTCGTCCTGTAGCTGCTGGAGCTGCTGCTCCTGGGCACGGCCTCAGCCTCACTCAAAAGGAAATGAGAAAAATTTTCTTCATTTCCGTTAAATGTCACTACACTTTGACTCTGGCTCCGGCTCCAGTGTCGCTTCCCGGCTGCTCCTGCTCCTCTCCCCGCGGTGCCTGTTGAATAGCCGTTGGCCAGCACAGTCAGAACCTTTAAAGGTTTTAAGGACCTTAATCATTGCCACAGGACTGACCCTCTTCGAGTTCTGGTTTCACACAAGAACAAGAACATATATTTGCAACTTTAAATGAAATGGAATTTGCACTTAATTCAGACTTACTCTGGTATTATAGCAATAAATACAACTGAATATCTTACCATATTTCATTTAAATTAATATAAGTTATGGGTTTTTTTAAATAATTAATAATATTAATATTCAAAGGAAAGCTTTTGTTCTCAGGTCTCGGTAAAACAACAGAACTATTTAATATATCAAAGGATCAGCTATATGTATTGTTATTATCTGTTGCTCTTGCTTCTGTTCTTACTTTTTATAAGTTCACTCTCACATATTTATCGTAAGTTTTAAACACCGATATCCATGATACATTTCCCTATGCATAAATATCGATAGTATATCTATTATTTAAGTATACTAAGAAAACCCTGCATTTCCTGAAACATCCCTGGCCTGTTGCTCCTGCTCCTCGCTGGGTGCTGACACCACCAACCAACTGGATCCCCCTGGATCTGGATCCAGAGTCTCTACACCCTTTGTCGCGTCGTAAAGCGACATTAACTTAACAGCCTTAAAAGCTTTGCTCCGCTGTTCGACGCGTTGTTCTGTCGCCGTCGCTGTCGCTGGCCCTCCTATCGCTAACTCAATTTTTCACTGCCATTGTAGGCCCAGCTGCCAAGTGCCAACAAAAAACTGCCGCCTGACAAGCCCCGAAATCCAAATCCAAAATACAAATCCAAGTCCACCCCGTAACCCGGTGCCGGTGCCGGTCCCTAGCCCTATTCCGAGTGCGGAAATCTCCATTATCTGATTTTTATTTCACTTTGTCGGCGACATTTCGTAATGCGTTGCAAATCGAAAACGAGCCAGAGCCAGGACCAGGACCAGGACCATGCCAAGACGAAACGAATTAGAACGGCGTTGTGCGTTGTTCGTCGCTCGTTGTGCAAACAACAATTTTTTGTTAATTAGCCGAAGAAAAGGCAAATATGAGGAGAGCCCCAGCTGTAATTGCCGGGATCTTCTCCGCATGTTTTCGGTGAATTTGGCAAAGTGAAAGCACTCGTCGCTCGCCTGCCCGCCTGCCTGCTGGGTGTAATTAAAGGGAGGAAAACGCTTCGCAGATTACATCGCGATGGGTTCCCAGGACCCGACTTACTGACTACAAAAAAAAGCAGCCACACACACTCAGCAAAGTGTGTTCCGCGATGTTATCTAAACTTTTCTACACTGATTTTTAGCAGGAATTAACAGAGTCAGGGGCTCCACTGCAAGGATTAAAATGGCAAAGGGTGAGCTAAGCATTAATTGCATATTTTCTAATGTCTTTTTACCCTTGTTATCAATATTTCGTATTTTAAATAGCGTGAATATTGTTAAAATTAAATCTAGTATGCAATACTAGAAACTGAAGTCCTTCGGACTAGTGTGAATATTATATAATAACATTTTTGAAATAGGGTAACATTAAAAACAATCGCACGCAAACTATCGATAAAAACAAAGCTCAATGATATTGTTATCGATCTATCATAAGGAAATTGTAAGTTTTACATTATGTTTTTAATAGTTTAATTAATAAACAAAAATTGATACACATTTCAACCAATTAGGACTCACTTTTGACAGTGTAACCAAGCTATTAACCAAGTCTACCTGGACATAGAGTCAGGTATAAACGAAATACTCTCCAGAAACCCACTATAAACACCGGAGATCTCGGCAATCACTGCCAAATAACATATATATGCCATGCTTATAGATCATAAACATATTAAATAATGATGACGACGATGCTTTTTCCGTGTGTAGCCCCCTGACTTCGTCCGTCAGGCGCTGCATGCACGTGACCCTGGTCGCTGGTACAGTCACGCCGCCGCACGCTAATGCAGCACAGGATGCCCAGCGTTTAGAGAGGGGGGCACGTGGATCCCCACGTAGCACGGATGCTGCGATGCTCAGGTGCGCTTGCCCAGGTGCTCAGGTGTTCCAGGTGGGAACGTGAGCGTTGAGCGTGTGACGGAAGCAGCGCCAAGTCAAATCGTTATGCTTATTTCTTGTTTGTCTTTCATTTGTTTGCTTATTCCGCTCGCAGCCAAAGGGCTTACCTGTGTATCCATCCCATGTCCTGTCCTGTACACAAAATAAAAAAAAAAACAAAAAAAAAAGAAGCGGAGCCAACTAAAGTTTTCCTTCTCCTTAACTTTCGCCCATGTATGTACTTAAGCGATTTCAGATTTTGTCAACAGCTCTCGAGGACTTGCAGTGACTTTAATGTAGAGGAACTTCGATTACTTGCAGAGACTTTGTGAATTAATTAAGTCTACTTACGGAAATACTTCTGAACACTTGGGGAGTTTTACTTATTTTATGGGAGATAGGGTAATTATTTCCCTGACCTTAATGGGAGGTTTATTTATATTTTCTTTTATTATTTAGTGGTCTTTATTTATTGATTTAACTTATTTATTGGGATGCAATCACATGTTGCAATTGTGTGAGTAAGAAATGTAGCAAATTGGCTTGATATAAGAGGAAAATAGCTAATATTTTTTGTAATATTGCTTAAAAACAGCTTTGATTAAATATATAGATATTTACCTTTTAAGAAGGCTGGATTTAGCCACAAATGTACAATTTGACCGCACTGGGAACTTGTTAAACAATATATTGGCCACACTTAAATTATCAGAGTGACCAACCTAATGTGTAAAGCATAAGTACAGTCTAACTGTAAAGCAGTGGTGGCCAGGCAATACATTGACATGCTAGAATTGCATTTCAGTGAGTAAGAAATAAAATAAATTTACTAGATACGGGAACAAATTGCTAAACTTTTTGTAAAATTTCTTAAAAAATAGCTATGACGCAGCCAAGCGAATTTTAACTTGATTTTTCTTCAGCTAGCCTCTCTCTAAACAATTCGCCAGCCGGGAATCATCGGAAAACCCGAAAATGTTGCCTTTCGTGTTGTCATTACATACATATGTTACACTTGCCAGAGACGAAACTCTCATATTTTTGAATGCTGGGCCTTCTTCGTGTTTGTCTTCTGTTTGTTGATACAATGTTTCGCGGGAAGGGGAGGACTCAGAGGCGAAGTCGACTAATTAAACATTTTAGCCGAGATGAAAATGAACATTTTTTGGGGGCTGCCTAGGCGAGCATACGGCGCAAGTCAAATATTATTTTATGGGGGGCACTTCTCAAGTTTCCTTTTCGGTTCCCATTCCCAATCCCAATCCCATTCCCGTCCTGGTTCTGGTTCTGTTTTTGATTCAGTTCGGTCTTGGTCTTGGTCCTGGGCCCTTGTTGTTATTGTCCCTGCCATCTGCAGTGTTTGCTCAATGTCGGAGTCGGAACATTTACAGCTTTGAAGGATTCGTTTTGTTCCTACATAAATAGAAAACTTGAAATACTTTCGGAGCATTCCTCCCAGTTTTCAGTTCTGTTTTCAGTTTTCAGTTTTCAATTTCTAGTCTCCAGTTCTTCACAGCTCCAGCTGCATGAAGTTGTCGCTGTCCCCGGACTGGCGGCTGGCAAACGCAAACAATTTAATGCCTGACAACGAACCAAATTAAAGCTGTCAAAGGAAATTAAATGCCCCAGTGACAAATACAAATGCCACAGCTGACAATCCAGTGCCACGAGCAGCCAGCACGGAACACACACGCGCTCCCAACTGCATGAGGCATGCGGCATGCGGCATGAGCCATGAGCCATGAGCCATGAGCCATGAGGCATGAGGCAGTTGAGCACTTCACTTACCTGTCACGTGTAGGCCAAATAAAATTGAAATTTACAGGCCGAGTCCCGAACCCGGGCCCGGCTGCGGGGAAAAGAATTAAATGTAGAGCAGCCAGAGTGATGCATCCCCGACAATGGGATACCCAGCACTCTGAGTTGATTGGAGGCATGTTCAGCTGCTCTAAGTCAAAATTAAATTTAAAAAGGGAATATGGGTTTATTGGAATATTTTAAAATTTAGTTACAGAGAATTATTAATTATTTACGATTTACAAGAAGGAGAGTCTAATAATTTTATACAAATATTCTATACTATCACAGATATTGTGTCTTCTGTATCTTCAATATCTTAGAGCACTATTGCTTAGGAAATTAATCTTCCCTGCCTCTGCCTGCACACGCACAGTATGCACAGAATGTAAGCAACTCACCAATACGGTCACATTGTAATGTTGTTGCTAAATCAAGCCCTTCGTGGCGTTTTTTATGCAATGTCACAAAAGTTTCGTGATATTTTTCTTATCATATCTAGCCACTTAATTTTTACTTCTTACTCACATTTAGCCATTTAGGGTTATTCTGTACTTTTGCATTACACATTAGGCTGGTCACTCTAATAATTTCAGTATGATCAATCTATTGTTTAAGGCCAAAGAAAACCTTTTTGGCGTTCACTTAATTGAATTTAATAATTTAAATTAATGCAAACATAGATTTCCAATTTTGATAATCAGACGAAGTTACCAAGTGCCCATCCCTGCAAACTCGAGCATACCCCGCT
Organism: Drosophila tani; assembly: GCA_008042535.1. Lineage (NCBI taxonomy): Eukaryota > Metazoa > Arthropoda > Insecta > Diptera > Drosophilidae > Drosophila > Drosophila tani. The sequence continues at coordinate 6,498 of VNJO01005145.1, read as the reverse complement.
GCTCGCCGAACCATCTAGGGTGTGGCAACCCGTGGGAGCCACGGAGAGGTCAGGGGTAAATGGGTATATTGACATTGCATGACTTGACGCGACTTAAGTACGCCGGCAACAGCACAACATCGCTGGCAGGCTCATTGAAAAATGTGTCTAAGTGAAACGTCTGTTGATGTTCCCACCCCCCCTGTCAGTGTACTCCCGCTCTAGCGACGCCCCTGGCGGACGTACTCGTGCGCTAACTGATTAAAGTTAATATGCACTCATATTGGATTATGAGTGCTGTCAAATGGGCTCGTGTGCCTGGGTGGGTGTCTGTGTATCTGTGTATCTGCGCGGGGACAAAGCGGGGCACTCAAGTTGAAAGCTAAAGGCATAGACCGAGCTGAGGTTAATGTCGAAGCGCGTTCGCTGGATACGCGCTACTTTTGGCGCCCTAATAGGCCGTCTTCGAGCTCGCTCGAGTTGGAGTTGAGATAGGGCCTCCCCTGCAAGTCTCCCAAGGCCACGCCCATTCATCATCAAACGGGAGAGCGGAGAGCGACCATGCGACAGATATACGCATAAATAAGTATGGACATAAATTATACACACACACTCTAGGGAATCTCAGATATACTCGTTTATATATATATATATTACATATATAAATGTGTCAAGTCTGTGTGTACTTTAGGCGTATGTGCTATGCCCTTTTAAGTCGGCAGCACATTTTTCTGTCACTTTTTAGAAGAAATTAACGTGCGAAGCAAAGATTAAAATGCAATTTACAATGCTCGCACAGAGAGAATGGTGGCAGCCGGAAATTGGAAATCAGCGCTCTGAAATACATACTATTCATATTTTGAGAACGGATTATCAATATTATTTTTTTATTTTTAGCTAAAGTAATTTTTCCTTAAGATTGATGAGAGAGGGGTGAGAGGGAAATTTCACTTAAACTGAGTACAAAACCACCTATAAGTAAGAACAAATGGACTCGGTCTTTATTTGAGTACGTATTTTCCTATTTAAAATCTATGTTTCCTCAAAAATTCTCTCCGTGCACATTTCCTGTTTAATCAAAAATACATTTTGCCTAGTTAAATATTAATAAAGTCACAAAACGCTTGCAGTTTACACAAATCACTTTAATAGAAAGAAACAGGCCAGAAAGCTTGAAGGGAATTCCAAATAAAATATAGTGGCAAGTCTTTGAAGTGCATTGACCTTGACAGCTGCCTTTCCCTTAAACTCTTAAGCTGAACATTAAGTGTTCAAAGACCTGGTTCCAATTATGGCTGAAAGCCACCTACCAAGACTGCTTTAAATGTTAATGAGCGGCTTTAAGCCAAACCCACAACGTCTAGGGACTTGAAGGAATATGACTTTGGCTTGGCTTGACGCGGCAAAGTCTGGCCTGGCTTGGCTTGGCAAATATGTTTGCTTCCTGCCCTCGAAGGATCAATATTTGATATTGGCCTGGCTGAGCAAAAAACAAGAGCACTCTGAGAGAGGGAGCCTGGAACGAGGACGGGGGCGTCCGCAACATGGCAATAAAGTAATTATTGATGTGGCCAAAGATTCAGCTGCTGGATGGCAAAGTTTCCGCCATTCGTTTTGCGGCTTCTAATTGCGGCAACTTTTTGCGGGCCACAGAAGATGGCAATAAGCCGGTTCGGTTCGGTTCGGTCCGGATACCGGATTCCAGATCCCAGAGTGCAGTGCAGCTGGCGTTTGTTTGGCCAACACTCGAGTGTGAGAGCGAGTGCAGTCCCAAATGAAAACCCCCGAAAAGCGACAGCTTTTATTTGCATATTGCGCATACGCCCGGGTGGCGCTGGGTAAAGGCTAAGGCAGCTAAGGAGCAGCAGCCCCGTCCAATGCCCAGTGATTAGTCAGCGCGCTCAGGCGAAGCCCTTCAAGGCTGCAACCGAGCAGTGGCAAGGCCATTCCTTGTCGTCCTTGGGCCTGGGCCTTGTTAGCCTTGACCTCCTCGCTCGCGTTTGGGAGTTGCGGTCGAAATGTGAGTGTAAGTGGAAGTTGAAGTTAAAGTTGTTGCTGGCCTTTGGCCTTTTCACCTGCACAGTGGTTGGGAATTATGGGTTGAGCTTTATTTTGATCAATGAAGGGGATTTAGGCAAAGTTTTAAGCATTTACTTTTGATTTTTGGTTAATCACACCATCTTATAAATTTCTTATTTATAAATACGATTTACCTAAAAATAAAATAACATCTTCTGATTTTCGGGTAATGAGATCATCGAAGAAAGCTCCGAAATTGTTTCTTTGGAAATTTCTTATCTAACATATAAATGAGATTTATCTAAGAAAAGCACTGAAGATTTTATTTTATTTTAGGTATTTAGGTAAATGAAATAAATTTTATAGATATAAATTTAAGGTACATTATATATATAGATATAAATGAAATTTACCCAAAAATAAAATATAATCTTTAGTATTTCGAGTAAGGAAATCATTGAAAGAAAGCCCTGCTTGATTTTCTTCTAGATTTCTGATCTATAAATATAATTTACCTTGGGATCATCGAAATGAATATGGTTCTACATTGATTTATATATTTCTTATTATATATATATATTTTCGCTAGTTTAAAGGACTCTTTCTCCGATCAAAAGATCCTTAAAAATACAAAAATATACTAATATACCTTCCCTTAGGTTCAGCAAGTGTAAGAAGCTTTTGAATTAAATTCCAGCTCGTCATGGCTGATTTGTAAGGCTCTCAGGCTCCACTGTTCTCATGGTACTCAGGTGTTTGTTGACTGACTCACCTTGCACACACACACGCACACTCCGTACACTCCGTACACTCCACACATGCAGGCGGCGCACACAGGAAGGCTAAGCTTATTATGGTAGCTTGTACACCTTAATGAGACGGCATAAATCAGCGACAGGAGCACGCACACTTCCTCTACCTCTACCTCGACCTGGCTTGCATAACTGTGAAATGTTAACAAAATACTATTTGATCGCGTGCCGCAGCTCCAGGGGCGCGGATTGGGACTAGGATTCGGGTTCGGGCTTGGGTTCGGGCTCTCGGAGGTAATCTCCATATTGAATTGCCTTTAATATTTCAGCGCGAGTGCAGCGCCACACGGGGCGTATACGTGATGCGCCGCGCTGGTTGGAGAAATGCAAAACTATTTGCATAGTTCAGTGGCATTTTGTTTATGGCCATCTCTAGCCTAGGCTGGGGCTAGGCCGGGGCTTCCCCGTGGGCTACGATTCCGATTCCGATTCGATTCGATTCGTTGTTGAATTTATGGCATTCATTTTGTGATCAATCGCTTGTCAAACAAAACCGGCAAACGGCAAATGGCAAATGGCAAATGGCAGCGACTGAAATGGGAATTTGCGGTTGAAAAATTGAAGAGCTTTCGCCGGCCTGCTGAATATTATTGGGAGCGAAAGAGCGTTTAAATTGCAAAATATGTGTGCGCCGCAGCCGTAAACATTTCTATACATTTATTTATCTTTCCTGTGAGAGCCTCGCTTTTGCTCGCTTTTTGCTCCTTTTTCCTGCCTGACTGTAAAAACTGCGGCTAATTGCGAACATTTTTTTTGCGCCCAGGTCACAGAGATTTCCATAAAGTGTGTGTGTGTGTGCCTGTGTAATTTATGTTTGTTTATATGCATATGAGTACGGACGGCGAGCAAACACACAAATTACACACACACACACTGCACACACAGAGAGCACCTTTTAATAAACTTGACAGAGCAAAGCCGAAACCAGCAGAAATGTTAGATAAGCACACACACACGGAAACCCCCTACTCAGTATTTGGAGAGCCGGAATTATGTTTAATTTGAAGGGTTTGCTTTTTTGCTAGCTCGCATTCCCAGCTACACAGCTACACAGCTACCCAGGTAATGCCTCGACTAATTCAATATGCCAAGACATTTGTCTGGCAAAATGCAAATTGCGAATTTAATATGCCAGACTAAAATAATAATCAAGCGGTAATCCAGGAGGCAGCCGGAGCCAGCCAAGAGTCGGGATCGGGATCCGTGCGTATTTGCGCAATTAAATGGAATTCTCACAGCCATCCCCGGGCACTAGGCACTAGCTCTAACGTTCTGGCTCTGTCCTGACAGCAGCTGCCGAATGTAATTCATTAAATTAATGAAATTGCACTGCACACAAAAGGGATGGAGATGGAGATGGAGAGGAGACGATGCTCCAACTGCATTGTTTGCGCTGAGCTTTGAGTGCTTAGTGTCAAGGCAAGGACCGCCATTCAGGCGTCCATTCAGCCATCTAGATATCCAGATATCCAGATATCAAAGTGTCCAACTACTCAAGTATCCAAGTATCTGGCTAACCAGCTGCTGGCCATGCATCCTCGCACACGCAGAAAAAAGGCATCAAAACAACAGCCAGTGGTCGAGTTTTTCTATTAGTGCAAAAACTTTGTAAAGTATACCAGGAAAACTTTTGTAAATAAATGTTATTTAGTTATATTCCCATTTACTCAGTCACTAGTTCCAGGGAACTCCTGAATGCAAATCAAACCACAAGTCACAGTTGCCACAACCGGATGGAGGATACAGGATACAGATGCAACCGCAACTAATATATGGGCGCCTGGAGCGAAGGTCCTTGCCTAACTCAACTGGGCATATCATTTAATTACGTTGTGTCACCTAGGGCTGCACGTTCCAGGTATTCTTTGTGGTAATTATTTGTTATTATTTGCTCTCGGAACTCAAATGCAGCTAGCAGAGTGAAGTTCCTAGGAACTATCAAGCATTTTATTCAATTTTTAATTACAAAATAGTATAAATTTACAGAATTTCCTCTGGGAAAGGATTAGTTGAGTTATATCAACGATATTTACCATCAATTGGATGAAGATATTAAGGAATTAGTGTGGGATAACAAGAATATATCAGGCAACAACCATTGGGACGAGCGTGCAAACGATGAGCAAGCGAGGATCAAAGCGACGAGTAAAGACGATAAGAACGAGAGCGAAATGACGAAAATATATGACGAGCAAATAACCATATAGAAACCGAGCTCCAGAGGAAAATATGTAGAAAAGACGATGGATAAACACGATGAGAATGAGAGCAGAACGACGAGTTATGACGAAGACTAAAGTTCGACGAATAGGAACGACGAGTAAATTCGACGAGTATTATTATTATTACGAGGGCCTTGTTGCACTGCGACCAGATGTTAGGCAATAATTACGACAATAATTAAGACACCGAGTATAGACATGGAGTAAAGACAAAGTGTAAAGGCAGCGAGCTAAGGCAGCGAGTAAAGGAAACGAGTAACAATGACGTTGAGTACAGGCAACGAGTAAAGACGTCGGTTAACAGTGCAACAGTAAGCAACGTATGAAGACAAGGTGTGAAAACAACGTGTGAAAGCAACGAGTAAAGAACCGAGTAAACACGACGAGTAAAGAAGCCGAGGAACAATGACGAGTAACAATGCCCAGTAATGATGACGAGTAACACTCTCGAGTAAAGACGACGAGTAACAATGATGACTAATAATGACGAGCAAAGACGATGACTAAAGACGGCGAGTAATAGAGCAAACAACGATTGAGTTTATTAAAAGCCCACATATTTTATAGAAGCATTATATTAAACAAAGATAAACGTAATTATTTTATGAGTAAGCTTATTCAACACGTAATAATTTAAATTAATGCATAATGTAAGAGACTTTCTTCCAGTGCAGATGCGTGTGCGTCCATCTCCGTCATCCGTGCATCTTTGTAAGCCAACATTGGCTTTCAATTGGATTTGATGTATTTGCTTTGACACTTGCCCTTGGATGAGAGCGCATATCTCCTGGATCTGGGATCCAGCCACGGACCGACCGTGTCTGCAACTAGTTGCGCCGCCCCCAATCCCCAAGCCCAAATATTGTATTACAGGTGTTTAACAGCGAACAATAAAAACGCTACCGAGCATAAACACTGGATCCGGAGCGAAGATGGGAAGACGCTGGCAGCAGCATCTGCGAATGGCAGGCCATAAAAATGCTGGCCCAAGGCGCCGCCAGGTAAGGGTGGTAGGAAGCCAGGAAGCAGGAGCCAGGAGCCAGAGCACGAAACACGGAAGCTCATGGCTGGGAAACATATTTAAATAAATTCCAATTCGCACACACAGGCAGGCTCACACGTGGGACGGGTCTAACACCCGTAAGCAGAGCCAATAAATAATGTTTGCCGGTAGAAACGGCAAGGAGAAAAGCAAAAAGAAAGCAAACAAAAAACGGCGAAAGGAGCAGCAGCAAAACTTGCAGATACAATTCCATTCAAGCCCGCCGCCTTTCGCGCTGCCTTCCCACCTGGCCCCGCCCTCGCCCTCGCCCTCGCACCTGTGCCCGTCTATCTGCATTTGTATACATTTTTATTGCCAACAATTTCGTTTTGATAGTTGCAGGAGCGGCGATGGCGGGGGAGCGCAGCGATCCCGCACAAAACTCAAACAAAATGGCGTTGAAAAAACAAATGGCGTCATTTAC
>VNJO01005136.1:0-19618 GCA_008042535.1 Drosophila tani | reverse complement strand
TTATCTTTGCCCGGGGACGTGTGTTGGCCCACATTTCTAGGTCAGTTCTGGCTCAAGGTTACGGAATCACGAACGGAACGGGACCGGGAGCCGAGATAAGAGCGGATGCGGGAGCAGGTGACCTACAAATTGTTTGAGGCAAATCGATATCGAAACAATTGCCTTTGCGCCTTTTATTTCAAGTGCAAAAACTTAAGAAGAGATAGAGAGAGAGAGTATCCCAGATCGCCGATGTGGAACCAACCATCGGGGTCCTGGATGGAGACGCAGACGGAGACGGCGAGACTCTTTGGAACTCCTCCTGCAGCCCGTTATTGCTGATGCAGACAGCCTTTGGGTAGACAATTGTTCTCGAAGAGCACAGCATGGCCACGGTTTGATAGCCGACTTCCTTTAAGAGTTCCGGCCTATGATGTTTCTGAGTTTTCTAGAGGCTCATCTTCCTGGTAAGCTATATCACTACTTACTGGTAGGTCGGAAATGTTTTCCGACGCAGTAGAACCCAAAAGGGTTTAAACGCTCGCCACTTTCTCAAAATATATCCCCCGGGATATAGATCTTTGGATGCCGTTCGATGGTAGATCTATTTACTTTCTTGTATACATATCCATCACAGAATATTAATGATGGCTTCGTAATCGATAGTACGTGGGCAGTAATTGCTGCAATTGACAATGTTAGGGATATTTCAAAAGCTTTCGAGGGTTGGCTGAGGCAGACCATCGTTATAACTGGGACTGGCTGTGTAGAAAGGATTCCATTCATCAGACATGCCACTGCCAATGGCATATCGAAAGTGGAGTTTTCGGCGGTGATGCCAATGCCATCTTTAAGGCCTAGGCCATTTTGCTTGAAGAACTGGGCCAACCGAATGACTAAAACTGGGTTGGAAACCTATTATATTGGACTTCTCCAAACTTACTTACCTTAAAACCATATAAGGTTATATATAACCTAGGACGATGCATCGCCTTTATCTATATCCTACTCTGTGTTGATCTGGGGAGCTCTGACTTGCTGGGTCTGCTTAATCCATGTACCCAGTAGAAGCCAATTTACCTTTAATTGTACAATTGCAGAACAGCCTATGCAATACATGAATCCTTCAGAGTCTCTTGTTCGCATTATTAAGATCTGTACACAATAACCTCGAATTTGATAGTCTTCCTAACAAAAGAATGTCAGTGTAAACTCTGATTGTTTGTGATCTATAGCTGAAATTAAGTACTGCTTGATTTTTCGAGTAACTAATCATGGTACAAATAGAGACAAAGTTGTATCATCTCATGAAGACAATGACATGTAATATCAGCAATAATTATTAAGTGATTAAGCTGTAAGCTTGCTTATAAAAGTTTAAGAGAACTTGTCTTCTGTTGACGTTAGAACTCTCAACAGGGTCTGGCCGCTAAAGATGTCGTTGAGAAACGAAAGACTATCTAACTTAATCTGGATCTCCAACTCTACCAGAAATTTGCGACATCGGGCTTGGAATGTTTTGGGTGTAAGGTATGGTATCGAAATATTTCAGCAGTTCCAGAAAATAAAAGAAATCTAAAATTATAAAAAAAGATTCTTCAATTGACTTCGCCATGTTTTACCTCAGGCTTGCTATGTGGAATCCTTAATAAATTATAGAGAAAACTTGGAGTGTGTGCTTAGAAGAACACCAAATCCAAATATTAGCTTAATACCAAGTTTCCGTTAACCCTTTTTCCTGCACACTTATACGTCAGTATCTGCCGTGTGATTATGACTTCCTCCAGGCCTTTCATAAATATTTACAGTAACATTTCGCTCCATCTCTCTCGATTATTTTCGATTGTCGCGGCGTATGCTCGATGTTAATGCCGTGCCGTATCCATTACATTTCGGAAAATGAACGAAATCGAAAATTGTAAAAAAGTGCTTTTAATTTGATTCGGCATGCTGTCGCTCAGGTTTCCAATGTGGCGAACAGCAAAGTGGAAGTGCTTAATGGCCAATGCCAGTGTCAGTGCCAGCGTGGGACAAACTCGATGAGTCGGCGGACGAAACCCACCCCTGACCGAGTGGATGGATAGTGCCCGGCTGAGCGGCAAGTTGAACTTGCACCACCGACGACGCACTGAAAATCGCTGTTGCTGCTCGCGGCTCGTGGGAAAGCCAGAGGTCTCCGGATTCTCACGAGCGTCCAGCACGTGCGGGTCGTGCGCCGGAATGGATCGATGGGCGGGGGCAGGGACTGCGACTGGGACTACTCCCTCAGAAAAGCATTTTCGAGTGCATTATTCAAGGTATGGAGCCAAAGGAGCGCCGCACACACAAACTCGCTTTATTGTTAATGGATATTCTCGAAAGCAACTTTCTATAATGAAAATTGCGGTCTGGCGACTCTCTCCTTTAGAGTCGAATACATATATGTAGGTAATTCTCACAAGACTGGTTTCTGTGCTCTATCGCTGGACGCAAAGTGTGGAGGTTATATATGGGTGGTACCCTGATCCCGGCTCCTACTCCGGGCTCAGAAGCTCCTAAGGCAAAGATTACAGTTGGCGGTCGCCGTCGCGCTCTCGTGCTTGTGCAGCTCCAGGCTCAGCGGCTCCGCGTCGTCCACCCAGGTCTCCAGGGTGCAGGAGCTGGACTGGTGACTGGACTTCTGCGAGAGAGACCTGGTGGCCGCCGCCGCCTGACGCCACCTGGTGTCAAAGTCCTCCCAGCGGTCGCAGGCGTCGTCGTCCAGGGAGTTGCCGTTGATGTCCCACTTGACGATGGGGAAGTCGTCGTGCGGCGGCTCCATGATTACCACGCTGTGGTAGTTGCCCTCGAACTTGGAGCCCAGGCTGATGCTGCAGGGATGGTGCTGCAACCGGTGGCTGATCCTTTGGGGCGTCTGCCTTGGAGGCGGCTGCACAGGCACAGGCCTCGGCTGCGGCGGCTGCTGCTGTTGCTGTTGCTGCTCCTCCAGCTGCAGGTCCAAGCTGGAGTTGGAGGGCGTGTGCCGCAGATAGCGCACGTTCTCCTTGTACGGCACGCGCTCGAACTCGATGGCGGACGGGGCGGTGGGCAGCACCTCGTAGTTACCGTAGCTCATCAAGTACTTGGTTCTCAGGTCGAGTTTCGCTTCCGGCTGCGGTTCCTGCGCCTCCCTGGCCAACTCAAGAGCCAACTCCGATGGCGCCTCGTTCTGGTTGCACTCGTCCAGCTGCAGCTCCTCGTAGATGGCCTCCGTCATGTGGCAATTGCTGTTGACGTCCAGCTCGAGGCCCCGCTGCAGGTCCACCTCCACATCCGCCTCCACCTCGTCCTCGTCGCCATCTTCCTCGTCCAGGCGCTGCACAAATAGCTGCTTCGAAGTCGATATCCTGCGCAGCAACTGCAACGACACACAAAAATATCGATGGGAGTGAACTCTACTGGCGGAAGTCAACGCGGCGTATGATTAACGCGCCCAGCACGACACACCAAAGGCTCAGCCCGCTGTTTATTTTTATTCGGCGGTGGCCACCATCGATTTTTTATTGATCGCCCACCCAAGCCCAGCCGCGACAACTAACCTTCAGACAGGACTTCTTGGTGCGCCTCAGCAAATGCGACATTGTGGTGTCTTTGTGTCGCCGCCAGCGCCGATTTATCCGCCGAAGTCGAACTGTGCAATTACCGTGGCTATTGTTGCCGTTTGGCCGGAGTCGTGGCAATGAGCCGGGGCATGTGCCTCATCGCTGCTGCAGCCCGTTGGCCTAGTCAAACAAAACTGAACGAGGAAGCGCCGCGCCGAACCCTCGCAGGTGGAGCAAGGACCTGCCCCTGCCCCTGCTTCTGGTTCTGCCGCGCTCGTTGCCCATATGACTCATGGCAGTGGCACAAGTGCACGGAGAAAAACATGAGGGACTTGATTTAAATGTGTTTTAGGCTCATGAGGAATTATACTAAACTCCCGATTAACGATTTGGAAGTTGCCAAAGAAATATCCTTAAAAATTAAGCAAAGTTAGCTACGACGTAAAAATAATACTTTAATAAGTTTTAAATCAGAAAATCTTAAGTTATTTTGAAGTTTATTATAAAACAGCCTCCTAATCATTAAAATAATACTTTAAAGAACCCTTTAATTACTAAAGTTTAGATAACAAAATCATGTAATCACATTTGTCTTTCATTTTTTGATATTTTTCAAGAAGAGGTATGTTAATTTAATTTGGATAGATTTTAAAAAATATATAATTACAAACTATTTACATTTAATTTATTTATTTTGTAGAGTATAAGTATATTATTTTTCAAGGAAAATAATTAATATTTTTGGAGTAGAGGAATGATTTGACTAACCTCCTTTTCATCACTACAATATAACCAGTTTTTACAATGTTGTTATTTAATTTTCTATTAATATAAATATCTCTCTCTTCTAATGTTGTTCTTCAATTAATTATTAATCTAAATATCTCTCATTTCTATGGCCCTTTCAATGGATATTTCTCGCCGTGTACCAAGGGAGCAGTGCAAGTGCCAGCTGAGAGCCGTCGCCGGCACAGGCGCAGTTTAATCCGAACGCACAGATTGGGAATCTCGAGTGGGGCGCCCGTAATGCGGTAATGGCCCGGCTTGGAGTGGCCACCTCCGCCGCCTGCTCCTCTCCGAGCCGCCCCTGCTAAGCAAAGGCCCTTGGATGGCCGGTCAAGTGCCTGGGGGCGCGATGATGGGCCAAAAGGTGAGTCCTGCTCCCTGATTACCATGGTTGTGGTGTGTGTGGCTGTTGGGGCGCCAGCTAGGCGCTGCCATTCGTGGCAAGTTTATTATGAAACTATTGCCAGAGAGAGGGTTGCCGTGAAACTTGCGGGAGGTGGCGATAAAACTATGGAGAAATATGCGATAATCATCTCGGGAGTATGTTATTAATAGGGCGTCAATGCCATGCATGGAAATGAATAGGGGACTTTCTGTTTAAAATAAAATAATGGGTCAAGTTAAGTACGGACTTCGCTGCTTATTAAATCTAGAAAATTATAAAGATAATACCTAGAAAATAAGTTAAAATAGTTGAGGGTCTGGGATTATTGATAGAAGTAGTAAGCCATTTGATTGGATTTATTTAATATTCTGACGCTAGAAGTATATTTCTTTTACATAATTGCGCCAGTCACAAAAAGATTTACATCATAAATTAAATTACGAAATCCAAAAATAAAAGAAGTACGTTTATAGTTTAAAACCTTGGAAGAATAATTAATTTTATGAATATAATCCTTAAATATTAGAGTACAAATAAAATCTAACATAGTAATAGCTAATCCTAAAAGCCTTAGAAAATCCGGAAACGGTTTAATTGCCTAATGCCCATTAAATTCTGCAATTTTTAAAATAAAATGTAATTTTTAAATATTTATAATTAATAAAAAAATAAATATAATCAACACTCTAACCGCTAGCATTGTCCTTAAAATCTACAATTGACTCTAGCCGCAACCTGGTTCTAACCATGCTGAATGTTAAAGTAGGTCAGCAAACACATACTGATGACAGGCATTGGCTATGTCCGAAACAGCTGAATGTCAAAACCATGTGCTTATCTTCAAAAACATCTTTGTGTGGCCTAAAGACGCGCTTTGATTTATTTCATGCCGCTTTGACCTTCTCTTTTTGCTAAGGAACTTAAAGTAGTTTTAAAAGTCAGAAAAAATGTAATAGGAAATAAACATTCATCAAAACCTAAGAGCTCAACAAATACAAAAATAAACCTATGCATTTCATTAAGTTTTTTTTAACAAAAACACATTTGAAATAAATGCAAATCAATTGCCATGGGAACTCAAAGGACTGGCGACCGAACTAATGACGTTTGCATGTAAATTTCCAGCAAATTAGCCAAATGATTTAAATGCATTTAATTGTAAAAAAGAGGCGAAACCCGTTTTTCAATTCAACATGCTAAAAATGTTTAAGTTCCACTTCGGATTCGGTTTCAGTTTTTTTTTTGTAAGTGGGGAGGGCACTTTACAGCCTGTCGCCGATTTGTCACATCGCTCAAAGTGCGGAGTGCTGCGGTTTCGGGTTAGATTTGAAGTCGCATCGAAATCTGGAATCGAGTGAATGATGACACTCGCAGCAAATTGCAATCAAATCGCAATGATTCGGATATATGCGATTCCTTCTTTGACAAGATCCGGACGCCCCTTTTCGGTCCGGTCATCGCTCAATACTTTTGTCTCCGACTTCTGACAGTTGTCATTCGCGGGGATTCACTCTTTCTTTTTTTTGAAGATCCTCTCGGAGGGCCAAAAAAATATTGATGGGCTCAGCCAATTAATGGTTGATTGATAGAGCACACTTCCAAGTTTCGCGATGAAGAGGCGCAATTGCCAATATCGATTACAAAAGTTTGATTTTAATTTTTAATTGCCCGTTCGATGGGCTCTCGGGGGTTGGCCCTAAATTGGCCAGGACAACAGGCCGCAGCACAACCCTCCGCGTCCTTGTCACATCCCCCTTTACCCTGTGCCGGCGGCACGCACTCTATTATTATTCTGCTATTATTATCAATTGTCATTGCCGTGGAATCTGCTAGGGGTGTGTGTGTAGGGAGGGGTGTGCGAAGCGATTCACTCTGCGGTGTGAAGTGGGCCGTGTCCGCGGGGCAAGTGTCAATTATGCACGACTTGATGGCCACTCCGGAAATCGCTGTTGAAAATTTACATTTTATTAGTTTTACATGCTCGCGCCGCGGTTCGAGGGCATTAAAATTATTTACGATGCCAAATATTGTTGGTTGTAAATAACGCCCTGTGGCAAATGTTCGGGAACTGACTTTCGGGGCGCTCCGGGGATAACGGCCGCCCTATCGCTTGACCTCTGCCGCTAATTAGAGCTTCATTGTTCCGCGCTCACGAGTCTCTGGCGGAGCGTGTTCCTAAATGTTTTCCAAGTCTGTTGCGATTCGGACCAGAGTCGTCGCTGACTGATAACAATTGCGAGAGCGATTAGCTGGCGGGCCGCATCTCCGATCGCTCGCTGGATCAGTTGCGTTTCAAGTGGCGACATGGCGAGCGGAGTCCCGGAGATTCAATCCTACGAGCACGCGCTTGACATCCGCCGGGTCATCGAGGAGTCCCACCTGCAGGACCTGGACCGGGCCCTCAACATCTGCGACCTGTCCAGCGTGGAGCGGAAGCACCGTCTGTGGCAGCGTCTCCTGCCTAGAATCAGGCCCTACTACGCCGTCAAGTGCAACGACGATCCCGTGGTGGTCCAGTTGCTGGCCGAGCTGGGAACGGGCTTCGACTGCGCCTCCAAGAACGAACTCAAGTTGGTGGGTGTGCTTTGTAGGAAGTAGTCTAGACTAGACTTCAGAGTCGTTAACCACGAAAAAGCAGACTCAATTTCATTGATAGTAGTTTTATATTATTATTGGAAGCCAAGCAGACGGCAGGCAATTACTGAACAGATTTGATGTTTTCTATATAAGCGAAGATTAATTACACTGACCAGCATGATTTGTGCAAATAATGTTCAGTCTAAGTTTAATTAAAGAAACACGAATGCTGGATCGAGACGAGTACTTAAAGTATTGATTTCATAATACACATTTTCCTGTGGGCTGTGTTATCAACTATGGATTTTTCTTATAAGGGCACATTTATATAGTCCAGTCCAGTTAGCAACAGTTTTTTTTAGGTATTTTTAAAAATATTTTTCATATATTTTTTTATGTTTAGAAACTTCTTATTTCCTATTGTGAATTCGCAGTGCCTGATCCTCTCTAGGAACTGTCCTCCCTCTCTAAATTTTAAGAAGTTTTTGTACTCAGTTTGAATAAATTGAGAATGATTCGTTCTTAAATTAAAAACTTTTTGTAATAAATTGAGAATGATTCGTTTTTAAATTAAGAACTTTTCCCAATAAATTGAGAATGATTCGTTCATAAATTAAATACATTTTGTACTTTCGTTGATCATAAAAGTTCTGACAAACGTAATAAAATTCTCAATATGAGTATTTATGTTCTTAAAAATAGAACTCAAACTAAGTAAAAATCATCTCAAAGTAAAAACAAATGGACTCGGTCATTAATTGTATAATTTAATTTATTTGTATAATTAAAATGATTGGAGAGTTTCTATAGTCAATATTAAAATCGGAATAAAATCGAAGTGAATATATTTTACAAAAACCATGAATATATACATATGTATGTATATAAGAAACGTTACAGATAATTAAATCTAATAATTTTGATAATTCAATTATTTCTGGACGCATGACATTTTTCAATCCAAGAATCAAATTAATTAACCATGAACCATGTCCTGTCCAATTTGTACTTCATAGGTTCTAGGCTGCAATGTCTCACCCGAGCGAATAATCTTTGCCAATCCCTGCCGGCCTGTCAGTCATCTGGAGTACGCCAAGGAGCACGGCGTGGCCAATGGCACGGTGGACAACGAGTTCGAAGTGTACAAGCTGCACAAACACTATCCCAGCTCCAAGTAAGTTTGCTCAATATTTATGTTACTCGTAAAATCCTAATCCTTTTCCCTCAGCCTGATTGTAAGATTCAAGAGCGAGGCCAAGGAGGCGCAGTGCCCGCTGGGCGACAAGTTTGGCTGCGACGCGGATGCGGATGCCACGGCCCTGATGCTGCTGGCCAAGGCTCTGGACCTGAAGGTGACTGGCACCAGCTTCCACGTGGGCTCCGGATGCAGCGAGCTGGAGGCCTACGACCGGGCCATTAAGAAGGCCAAGAATATCTTTAAGTTTGGCGAGCTGCTCGGCTACGATATGGACTTGCTGGACATTGGTGGCGGCTTTCCAGGCAGCGATGATGGGAAGTTCGAGAAGGTGACGGCGCACTTATAAATATGATTAAGGGAGCACTCTAGAAAGAAATCTCCTTTGCAGATTGCTGAGATCGTTAATACTTCGGTGCAGCGCCATTTCCCCGATGAGCGTGTCCAAATAATCGCCGAACCCGGACGTTTCTTTGTGGCGGCTGCTTACACTTTGATCTGCAAGATCCATGCCAAGCGGGAGATCCGCAACGAGGCCGGCAAGCTGGACACCGTGATGTACTACCTGAACGATGGGGTCTATGGATCCTTCAACTGCATTCTGTACGATCATCAGGTGGTGACTGCGGAGCATTACCTGGTAAGTTATATTTAAATTAATGTATTAAAATATATCAAAGATAATATCTGTGAAATATTTGTGTTCCTTGTTACAGGACGAAGCCGATGCCTTGCCGCAGTTCAAGTCCCTGATCTGGGGACCCAGTTGCGATGCCTTGGATAAGGTGCGAGGGTGTTTATCCATTCATTAATGAGTATTAAGTAATATCACGATCATCTTTCAGATATCGGAAGACCTGCTGTTGCCCAACCTGAACCGAGGTGACCTTATAGGGTTCCCGAACATGGGCGCCTACACGGTGCCCATAGCCAGTCCCTTCAACGGATTTGAGCTGCCAAAGACCCTGTACTTCCGGGCCATGTGACTAAAGAGTCCTTGCTGGGAAATAAAGGATGCGCTCGCTTTTGCATTTGTTACCAAAATGTGTTCTTTATTCTGTGCAGGCATCTTAAAGGGTTTCCAGACTTGGGATTTGGCAGGTTTTCGAGCTAACTAAAGACCATTAGAACATAAAGATGAGTAACATGCTAGCTCACAGCAGAAAAACAGCTTGCATATTGCAAATCAAATGTATGGCCCTTCGGCAGCTTAATGATAATATAATATAATATAATGCTAAATAGAAAAATAGGATTAAAAGAAAACGCTCGCTTTTGCATTTGTAACCAACATGGATTCTTTATTAGTTAGATTCTCGGATTCTCCCCAATCTTTCGGGGAGCCTAGCGCGCATGGAGAGCACTGTGCACTGGCTCAATATTTCGAAGAGAACACGGCTCTGGCCGAAGGAAACTGACCCGAATCGGCGGTGCGGCGCGTTCCCTTGGAAATATTCCCGGCGCCGCTTCCGCTCCGCTCTAGCCTCGCTCCCGTTGCCCCGGCCACCGGGGAGCGGCTACTGACCCAAGCCGCCCGACGGCTGGACGGGGCGGGACGAGCCGGAGACGTGGCGGAGGAGGTGCCATTATTAAATATTTAGCGAATTACAACTTAGTTTGCATAGACATAATTGAAAAGGTACGTATGTATGTGTGTATAAAAGTATATGTATAAAAAAATTTCAAAAATTCCACGCTCTGCATATACATATTAGCTAATTCCGATGCGTCTTCCCGCGTAAATATCAAACTCGACTCCAATGCCTCAAAAATGTACTCGTAAGTAAATGTAAATTCTATAAAATGTCACTATTTTAGCCGTGTCGAGCTCGGTAGCTCCTGATATGTCACGATATAATAACAATATAATAACGATATGTATTCTCGATTTGTGTGTGGGGTATTCTCAGGGGGAAGGGACTATCGGGATGGAGTACTTGCCCTTTGTTCGCGGCAAATAAAGAGTACAAACTACTTATTCCATAATCAGTTCTTGGTGATTGATGCAAATGAATATTATTTCCTTCTCTTGGTTGCTTCTTGCGTCTTCCATTGAACCCAAGTTTAGTGGGGATTAGGTTTTGGGTTACATATAGATAAACTCGATAGATTTCGACTAGGTTGGGTTCCTCGGTTTCTCGGTTCCTCGGGGTCTCAAGTGCGGAGGAAGGACTGTAAACAGGTGAGTAGTAATGATTGTATCTCACAACACCGACGACAAGACGACGATAGACTACACATAATATGGTAAATGGGTGCATATACGTATGCTAATATCCCTTTATGCATCCTTGGACAGACGTCCCGCTCTTAAACTTAACAATATTCCGATATGTTTGAGTTTCGCTTGGGTTCGGTGCTAATTCAAGCCTTACATCTAAGCTACATCCGTCAACAATGGGCCTGGGCCGGGACTCCTCCTGCCGACCCATCTCTCCTCCCAGCTGTGCCCGTTCGAGTCGAGCTACTGTGCAAGTTTGGATGGGGTGGATCTTGGATCTTGGATGTTGGATCTTGGATGTTGGATGTAGGCCGCCGCAGGTGCCTCGATTCAACAAGGTGGGATGGGATGCTGGCTGCTGGCTGGCTGGGTGGCTGGGTGGCTGTCAGGCTGGCTTACTTGCCCGCTTGCTGCTGGTTCAAAAAGCGTGCTTTCTGAGTCTAATTATTGGCAGAGTTGCATAATTCACGGTTTCTCTACAATCTATAAGAAAACATACAATACAACAACACGGAAATGGTTTTTGGACGCAGGAAGGGTGGTCGTGGTCTGTGGTTGGGGTCTGGATTGGATTTGGTTATCTTTTGGCTGGCGACTTGATATGTCGATTGGTGGACCGAATCAGACCGAATGGAACTGGAGCTATCACTGATCACTGATCTCTGATCTCTGTGGGTCTCGGGTAACTGGGTATCTAAGTGTCTGGGTGGGAACTGAAACTGAAGCTGAAACTGACCCACATAGAACATGGCTGGACAGGCTTTAGACGCTAGTCAGAAACGCCACGCTACACACGGCAATCTGGGCCAGGATGTTCACTTGCAGGATCCGCATCAGACCGCCGCTGGTGGGCGAGGGACTCACATTGAGGCCGGCGCAGTGCATCTTCTCGGTGGGCATGGCCTGCACGAAGTACTCGCGGTTGTCCAGCCCCATGTGGCACAGCGGCTTCTTCTTCTGCGACATTTCGTCGTCCTTGTTCTTCAGGTCCTCCAACAGCTTGGGGAACCAGGTCAGCTCGCACGAGCAGTTCAGCGGATTATCTGCGTTAAGGATTCGGATATTGATAAAGGTTTAGCTTGGGATTTTTAGGTTTTTGGTTGCCCATGACTTGCCGGTGATATCGATGATGCGAAGGGTGTCGATGACCGGCTCCATGATGTCCTGCGGAATGCGCTGCAGCTTGTTGTTCTGCAGGTTCAGCGTCTCTAGCGAGTTGAGGTTCTCGAACAGAACGCTGGGCAGCACTTTTATTCTGAAAAAATATAGACAGAGGGGTTAAAGGCGAATTTGCACTCGATTATCATGAAGCGAGGCCTCGAATGTAGGTCAATCTGAGATAAGACAGGAATGTTATTTATTAAGTGCGAAAAGCTGGGAAAATCAACTAAACCCTGGCCTTTGCGATTATATTATGTGAGAGATTAGAATGCATTTTTTAAAGTTAAATGAATATTAGTCAAATGAGCAAGGCAAATACTAGCTAATTTAAATTCCCTTAAATAGTTAATACTTTAGGTATAAGAAGTAAGTAGTATCGAGATCAAAAACACTTGAAATTAAAAAAAATAAGGAATATTCATGTCAAAAGTCAGAAGAATTTCTCTCACATAATATAATTAATTTTAAACAGTGAATAAAGCTTGATGGGACTTGGATTGGCGGGATCTTACTCATTTTTCTGCAGGTTGAGGAATGTAAGGGAGTCTCCGAATCCAGTGAAGGCATCTTCGGCGATAACATTGATGTTGTTATTGCGCAAATCCAAGTGGCGAAGGCGATGCAACGGGCGCAGGGCCTCGCTGGGTATGGTGTGGATTTGGTTGTCTCCCAGGCGCAGATATTGCAGGTTCTCTGTGGAGTCCGCATGAGAGATTAAAGTATATTTCTAGACCTTAACTAAAGAGGGAGAACTCACCCTCCAGACCCTTGAAGGCGTCCTTGTCAATGGCGCTGATCTTGTTACCCTCCAGCTCCAGGGAGTTCAGCTGGGTGAGGTGGGAGAAGACATTGGCAGGCACGGTGGTGATCATGTTGTGGGCCAAAATCAAAGAGTCCAAGCTCTGCAAGCCTGCAAAAAATAAGTGAGTTTTGAAGTCACCAAAGACATGTCACTTCTCAATAGTTACCCTCGAAATCGCCCTCGCTAATGGTTCGAATCTTGTTCTCCTGAATCTCAAGCTTCTTCAGAGTATCCAGAATGGAGAGTGCCTTCTGGGGAACACTGCTCAGATCGTTGCCTCCCAGATTGAGACGCTTTAATTTACTGAAATATATAAATAATTAATACATAAATAAATAATATATATTCCTAACGAAGGTCGAAAATGCGTTGTTTCTAAAAACTCTTATCAGGGAAAGTTGATAAGCAAAATGTGGACTTTATTTAGTTTCAAGTCCTCCGGCTTAATTTGAGGAGACCTTACCCCTCTAGTCCTCGGAAGGCCTCGGGATCGATCTGCGTAATCTTGTTCTCGTAGAGCGTCAGTATCTCCAGGGTGTCCAGGCCCTCGAAGGCGTTGTTGTGGATCACGGTGATTTTGTTGTGGTTCAGATTGAGGATCAACAGGTGGAACAGGTGCTGCAGCGCCTGCGAGGGCACCGTCTTCATTTGGTTAAGGGACACGTCCAGCTGGGTGAGTCCCTTGCCTGTGGAAGAGAGAAGACCATGAAGCCGCCTGAAAGCTGGAACTCTCATTCGCCTAGTTACCCAGCGAGCTGAGGGCATTCTCCTCGATGGCTGCCAGGCTGCTGTTATGGATGGTCAAGTGGCGGATGTCCAGGGCCAGGAAGACGAAGCCCTGCAGCTTGGGCAGGTTGTTGTGGCGCAGCTTCAGGTAGAAGATGATGGGACTCTTGCCCTTCAGCGTGCCCATCGACTTGGTGATGTGCGCCAGGTCCGTGGTCTCGCACAAAATGTCCAGCCCATTCTTCTTCACCGTGCAGATGCAGGGCGAGATCTCGCCCTGCTCGGGGCACACCTGCAGCGGCGGCGGCCCCTGGGCCATTGCCGGGCCCATCATCAGCACCTGGAGGAGCCCCTGCAGCAGCACCGCCGCGGCCGCCACCTGTCCTGTCTGCAGCTGAAGCCTCGCCATGCTGAACACCTGCTGGTGGATCGCGGTCTCGATGGGGTCTCTAAGTGCGAAGCTGCGAAGAGTGAAAGTCCCGGATGGCAGGCGGTTGTCGCGATCTCTGATGCTGATGATGACTGCTATTTACAATGGCTATTGCTATTGCTGTAGCCCTGTGTGCGAAAAGAAGACAAGAGTTCAGGGGACTGAGGACTCGGGGGAGTCGGCAATTCAATGGAGGAAGCAGCACCAGCACCGAATTAAGAGCACAATGCGCGCTTTTATTTGGGTTGTGTGCCCGCGGATCCGCGGATTAACTACACTCGTAAATTGCCCGCAATTGAGCTGTCCGTCCGTCTGTTGCTGCTGCCCCTCCTGCTCCTCATCCTCCGCGGAATCTCCTGCTCCTGCTGCTCACCTAAATGGTTAGTCCGTCCGCGGCTAGCGAGTGCCAAATGAAACATGCTTCAAGTGCCGCCGAGATGCAACAAATTCGCTCTCTCTCCCTTTCAGTGTGTCGCCGCCTGCGCTCTTTGCGGGCAAGGGGAGTCGGAGTCCCAGCTGCGTAGATGTTTGTGCTGTGTGTGTGTGTGTGTGCTGGAGCCCCTCTCTCTCTCTCTCTTTGCTAAGGGGTGGCAACGGGGCGTATGCGTAATGGCAGTGGGCCAAGTGCGAAGTGGGTTAGTGCGTGTGTGTATAACGATGTAACGGAAAATCGATACGGCCGCGTCGAGAGGAGGTTGTTGAATGGGCCAAGCTCGGTTTGTTTGTATATTGTTCTCGTCCTGGTATTTGTTGCTCCTGGCTCCTGGCTCCTGACCAAATTCAACGGGCCTCGAGCGCTCCTTTCGCTCGCTTCGTATCGTATCGATGTGCCACTCGTGGTCTTCCACCGAATTCCGTTACATCCGCACAGGATCCGTCTCCGTCGCAAGTGGCAGGCTAACCCGTGCTGCTAATCCTGTTGCATTATCCGCGCAATTCGACTGGCGAGCCCCGATTCACCATCAGCTGAATCCCAATCCTGACTCGGATCCGGACTCGGAGTCGGAATCGAAAGGTGTACGGAAAGGAACGGTGCGAAGCGTCGATTGATAGAAAATGAAGCACGTTTGGTTGGCAAAACCGACGATTGCGGACTGAGAGAACTCGGCGTGAAATTGGACTTAAGCTGGCAGTCGCCTCGCCACTCGACGGGGGTGGGCTCAAGCTTTCCCAAAGCTCTGCGAAAGCTTCTCCGAATTCCCATTCCCAAGAGCATCGCATCTCTTGGTGACTCGCACTAAGTAATCGCAGAATTCAATGGCGGGCGCCACATAAGCTGCACTGGAACAGCCCTCGGGGGAGACCTATTTGTGGACAGTCCTAAGAGAAGAGAAGTTTAAAATTAAACAAATCATACAAAAGAGTATATTCGGAACTTACATATGTACATACACCATCAGGAGTGCCACATAAATCGTTATGAATGGATGATTTAAATTTGTTTAACCAAGTAAGGTAAGGTAAGGTGAAAAATTCAATAGATTTAAAATCTTTAGCGCTATAGGTGGCAACCCTGCGAATTACACTTTTCCGTTTCCGTTCTCGGCCCATCTGGCATCTCCACGACTTTGTGCTCGAGTGTGCAATCGAATTTCCTATCGAACTCGAAACAAAATTGGCGAAGCTCTTGTTTCGAGTCTCGGCAGAAAGTTTTGAATTGATCAGATTTATAAATTGGCAGTGTCGCTCCGCGAAACAGTTTAAACCTTTCCTTTAGCCATATTTTGCCGCCACTCTGTTGAACAGCTGTTGTTCAAAAGCTAGTGGTGAACGTAAAAAAGGCCAACCGATAGACATAAAATGGTCAAAAATCAATCGAGTATTTCACTTAACTCCACCACTAGGTGGTGCCATGCAGTTCTGCCTGGCCCCGGTGACATTTGTCATATTAATATTTTTTCGACGTCGACTGAGAAAACTCTGCCGCTGTCGACGTCAGCAGAGAAAAGAAAGCGTAGTATATGTTCTATATAGCCGTCTCTTTCTCTGTCTTATAATCTAGTTTTCTGCTAAAATTTTTATACCCTTGCAGAGGGTATTATAATTTTGACCAGATGTTTGCAACGCAGTGAAGGAGGCATCTCCGACCCCATAATATATATTCTTGATCAGCATCACCAGTCGAGTCGATCTAGCCATGTCTGTCTGTCTGTCCGTCTGTCTGTCCGTCTGTCTGTCCGTCTGTCGGTTTCTACGCGAACTAGTCTCTCAGTTTTTGAGCTATCGAGCTGAAATTTTCAGCATAGTCTTATTTCTTTAGCACGCAGTATATATGTCGGAACGACCGAAATCGGACTACTATATCCTATAGCTGCCATAGGAATGATGGCAAAATTATTGTAAAAAAAAATTTAACTTCTCTGTTTTTAAACGAATTTCTATAAATTTTGAGATATAGCAGTTTTTTAAGGTTCTAGAATTACGGTTTTAATTTCATTAAGCTCGGTCTACTATATCATATAGCTGCCATAGAAGCGATCGGTCCATTTATATGAAAATGTAAAATTCTACATGTAAAATGTAAAGGTTACAAAATTCGATGTTTTTCAACATTACTAAAATGGTTCGATTTTCAATGATCCAATTGCAGACTGCAAGGGTATACCAACTTCGGTTTACCGAAGTTAGCTTTCTTTCTCGTTTTTATAATATTCGTCCGTCAACTAGAAAATACGATTCGGGTAGTTAAGACTAAGCGATTTGACAGCCGACAAGACCTCCTTCGTGAAAAAAATGTTTGAGTTTGTGCATTCTCTACGTATTAAGCAAAGTGAAAGCAATTTATTTTCTATGGACCCAATTTTGAGTGTTGAATTAATACGAAGCGAGAATGCCGTAATTCTTTAGAAGCTTGATGTCTTGGCAGACAAGCTGGCCGAGAACACTGCTATCATGAAGGTGACCCCTAAGGCGGAGCAGCCGGCTTCTGGCGGCATAGACATGCTGCTAATACCAGAGGAAGAGCTGGACCCATTTGCATCTTCAATAACTCCTGAACTTTTATAAAGAACATATATAATAATAATTTTTGTGTATATTTAAATTTTCAGATTTAGAAAAAATTACATAAATAAATGGCGGCAAACAATTGTTAAATCGATTCAAGTTAATCTTGGCCGAAAACCTGATCCAGGACTACAACCTGGATGGGACCAACGGGAAAAATTCTTCAGATCTCGCCGTGGCCTGTATACTATTTTAAAAGGTAAATAATGAAATATATAAGTAAAGCAAAGTGTTTGAAATATCTGTTTTTATAAATTTTTTTTACATTTATTTCGCCATTATTCGTATGGCAGCTATAGGATATAGGAATACGATTTCGGTCGTTCCGACATATATACTGCGTGCTAAAGAAATAAGACTATGCTGAAAATTTCAGCTCGATAGCTCAAAAACTGAGAGACTAGTTCGCGTAGAAACCGACAGACGGACAGACAGACAGACGGACATGGCTACATCGACTCGGTTGGTGATGCTGATCAAGAATATATATACTTTATGGGGTCGGAGATGCCTCCTTCTGCCTGTTACATACATTCTCGGTTGGCACTAACTTATAATACCCTTGTACCCTATGGGTACCGGGTATAAAAATGACCAAAGTCACAATACAATTAAAAAACAAAAATTGTGTTGTTCTAAATTTTTGTAGGCCGAAAAAATCTAAATGAAATTTAAAATAAGCCAGATTTTCAGCAGTGAGCATTTCAATTATTTTTTAAGCAAAATAATTTTAAAATAAGCTAGATTTAGCTAAAAATAAGCTAATATGGAAACACTGCATTCTGTGTGGCTAAGTGCCTTTCTCTGCGATTCTCATACTGAGTACCTAAGTGGATCTTCATAGTCTCGATTTTCATAATTATTTTTAGGGTTGTGAAGTATAAAATGTATCGATAATATATTATTTTTTAGAAAAATATTAATTTGATAAAATATATATCACCCGAAAAAAGTCGATATATCGAGTATTTCAGAGAAGTCTGTCGCCTGGTCCTGTCCGCGCTCCGCATGCTGAGGACGGCTGTTAAGGTGGATGTGAATCTGCCAATGCTCCTCCTGTGTCTGCCGGTGCCGCGTATGAAGAGTCACTTGGGTTTCTCAACCCTATATTGATGAGCCATTGGGTTTTATCTTAAAGAATTTGGTCAAAATAAAATAAAAATAAAATTAAATTAAAATGCAAGGCGAGCGTATCAATCCAACTCGGGCGGATAGTGCCTTCATCCGTTTGCTCAAGGAATCTAAGAAGGATGATACCGATTCTGTGTCGAGCCACAGCCAGGGCCACATTCATCAGCAATTTGGGGGCTTCTTTTTTGGCCTCCTTGGAAAGTTCATTCTTTTTGTGTATAATCCGTAGTGAACCCATCTATTTTTTCTGTACAGTATATATAGTATAGTATATATAGTAGTATTCTGTTAAAATTTGACTTGTTGATGGCCATCCGAGTGGGGCGAACACCGCGAGTCGCAGCAGGCCGACGCGAGTCTGGCTACAATCGTCTTCGTAGCATATCGTCTTAATGGGGCCCTTCCATCGACGTAGAGTGGGCTGCGTGGATCATAAGCTTCATTCTGCGTCCCTTGGAGCATTTGGAGCACTCCTGATAGTCTGCGCAGCGAAGATTAAAGGGACTCCATCCTGCGTGTTACCGATCCACTTGTCCGCCCAACAATCCTACTGAAAAATGCGAGAAAAATAATATTTCCGAATCCCTACAAGAAAATTTGGGAAAAGAAACAGCCTTGCCTTCCAATTCATCTCCATTTTTTTTAATATTGATTTTGTGATTTATTACTGTTAATTTACACAGTGTATATTGTATACTGTTACTATATATAGTAACTTTTAAAATAGTGTAGGCAGGTGTTCAACGGATTTTAAAATATTTTGTAGTAATAGAAAAGTGTTATGGGTTACGAATTTGTGGAGTGATTTAGGTCATGTGGAGGTGTTTTTTTTTTTAAAGTTCTGTGTGGTAGATCGATGGGATGGGTTCTTTTGAGTCTTTTTCTGGTTCTATGTTCCGTGAGTCTTCTGGCGAGTATATTCGGATGGTTTGTCAGTTTCTTGAAGTATGTTTCCGCTTGAGAGTTGATAACGTCCCCAAAAAGAGGGACTTTGAAGTCCCTGGCCAGGTCAATGTTCCGTATGTACCACTCAGCTCCTTATAGTCTGCGTAGTGTCTTGCTTTGGAATAGTCTGATTTTAAGTTGCTTTTGGCAGCAATACCGTATACTTGATGGCGTATCTCCATGTGGGGGCAAGTATGGTTTTGTAAATTTTGATTTTGTTTGTTAGGTTAAGGTGATTGTTTGGTTTTAACAGCCAAGAAAGCTTCTTAGCCTTGGCCACAATAAACATTATGACTCCATTTGCTTAAGAAAGAAATGGGAGGAAATTACTGGAAAATAAGAAAAACACATTGAAAATAAAACGCAGCGAATAAAAATTAAAGAAATAAAGAGAAATCCAGACAGAAACTACGATAACAATGTTGTAACTTACAAGTTGGAAGTTTAAATATTAATATATTTTGTTGTACATTTTGTACAATGTTATCCAGTCGAAAAAAATATGTGTAAGGTTAAGGACCCATATTAGCCTAATGGAAAAGTGAGCTAAACATAATGACTCCAGAAGACACAGCCAAAGTCGAGCAAAGATGACAAAACTGTTGTGGACAGAGAAAGCCTTCAAGGAAGTATAAGTTCATATATTTTTCTAAGTCTATATGAATGAAGCTGATGATCCAGGCAGCCCACTCTGCGTCGATGGAAGGGCCCCAT
>VNJO01005135.1:0-11062 GCA_008042535.1 Drosophila tani | reverse complement strand
TATACACACATACAGAGAAACGAAAGCACAGCGCGCAGACGCGCGGCCGTGCCTCATCGTTCCGCATTTGATCTGCGACTGAAAATTGGTTTCTTGTTGTTGCTGGCTTTCGAACCAATGTTCGAATTCGAAAACCCGAAGGCTTGCTGGGGTGCTAGACATGTCGTTCGGGTGCTCTGGGGTTCCAGGCTCAGCCGTTTGGTTGATAGCACTTTTTCGGCTGTTTGACGCCTCTATATATTTCTTGCTTAGTGGTAGAACTTTGCAGGCGAAGCGTGATCGTTCACACGATGTAAGCGAAAATGCGCCTAAAAGGGCCAGGGAAGGCCAGGGCAACATCCTTCGTTAAGAAGGCGAAGTCTTTTAGTGAGGTGGCCAGAAACAGTCTGGGTATGGCTTTGGTGGATGAGCTCCATGACGATGGACGCCTGCTTGCAGAGAAGTGGGAGGAAATAGAGGCCAGGATGGCCGACATGGTATCCGACAATATCCTCCTTCGACTCTTCAGACATGGTCAGGGGGCTACTCGAGGAGCTTCCTGGCGGAATTCGTTTGCGAAGTTAAGCGACGCATGGGCTGGGCTTAAGATAAAGCTAGTCCACGCCAGGGAGATTCCGGGGAGACCCAGAGCCCGCATCTGGTTCCCAAAGGGGCAAACTGTCTGCGAGCACAGAACCCGGGATTCCATACAGAGGACTGGGCCGTACTCAAGGCGGAAAAGGAGATGAAGTCGAGCCAGCCGTTTCTTCATCTCATAAATCAGCGCTGCCTGCCGCAGCTGGAAGCAATGGACCACAAAGTCCGGTACGGCATAAGGAAAGCTAAGATTTTGGAAGAGATCGATGACACTAACAAGCTGTTGTACGATATGGTCATCGACGATAAGTCCCCCGACGCAACCCCAGGTATCATCGATGTCGAGAATCGTGCAGATTAACCTGAAGCGCAGCTCACACGCATCAGCCAATCTCACGATCCCTCTCAGGGAGTAGGATATCGACATCGAGGATATCAAGAAAGCTCCCCGGACATACACTACTGTACACGATCTCGACGGCTAGGTCGAGATCAGGTATAGTAATTAAGAATCATTTTAGTACTTTTCTCTGTTCCAATCTCAGCACATCGGATCTGGCAGACGCTAGATTCGTGACAGCAGATGGGACCGGGATCGTAATTGCATCGGCGTACATGGCCCACGACGAGCCGGCTTCGCCTGAGCCGGTCATCAAGCTGATGCAGTGGGCTGAAGACACTAAGACGACCGTGGTGCTCGAGTGCGACGCGAACGCGAGACACACACTCTGGGGAAGTACAGACACGAATGATAGAGGTGAGTCTCTTTTTGAACAAATTTTTTTATTTTAAAGGTAACATACCAACCTTTATTTTCAGGGCTGGAAGGCGGTTTTGGACCTTACTTTAATAATTGAAAATAGTCAGTATAGGGTCGAAAAGTGGATGGTGTCGCTACAAAATTCCTTTTTAGACCATAGGTAAATCTTTTTCGAGCTCTCGGTAGACATCGTCACCATCGAAAGGATTCAATGGGCGATTTACTCGATTGAGAGATACAAAATCCCGGGCCCGGATGGCATAAAACCGGCAATGCTAAAATCAGCTAAGACAAGCATTAGTGGGTGGCTTAAGGCCATCTTCAAGGCTTGCACCAAGCTGACGCACATACCGCTCCTATGAAGGGAAGCTAAAATAATATTCATACCCAAGCCAGGAAGGAGGGGCATATCCTAGCAAAGAATTATAGGCCGATAAGCCTAACCTCCTTCCTCCTGAAGAAAATGGAAAGACTACTGGATGTTTACATCCGGCAAAAGTCAGAGAGAAATCACTTTTCAAATACGCATACTGGAAAGGAAGATCTACCGAGGCAGCACTACATGAAGTGGTGAGTTCTGTAGAGAGATCTCTAGAATACAAGCAGTTTACGATGGCCACCTTCCTGCACGTAGAAGGTGAACGCCGACTCCATCCTGGGCTCCCTCAACTCGATCGGCATTGAGAGAGGCATTAGAGAATGAATTGGTGCATTGCTGAAGAGCAGGACGATAATATCCGAACTGTGTGGCACTCACTTCACGCGGGTAGTGAGGAGTGACACACCTCAGGGCGGGGTTTTATCGCCCCTGCTCTGGCTTATAAATTTGAACAACAATTGAAAGAACTCAATATATGAGGAGTCTACTAGTATCAAGAACATACCGCGACGTTTATCAGCGAAATAATGACGGGTGCTCTGGACCGTCTAAACAACGGGCGAAGTCCTGTGGATTAGGCATCAACCCCAGCAAAACAGAACTAATGCTCTTCACAAGAAGAACAAAGATAGCACCATACATTGAGCTAAACATATCAGAGCAGGCGAAGTATCTGATACTGGACTCTAAGCTCTCATGGAAGCTAAACGTTGCAGAGAGATTTAGAAAAGCAAGCATTGCTTTCTACTCGTGCAGATGAATGTTTTGAAACAACTGGGGACTTCACCCAAAGACTATAATTTGGCGCTACACTGCAGTGGTACGACCAATATTGACATACGGAGCCCTAGTGTGGTGGCCAGCACTGACTAGGCAATACAACATTACAAAGTTAACAAGAATACAAAGATCAGCATGCGCAGGAGCCACGGGGGCAATACGTTCGTACCCTGCAGCTGCTCTGAATGTTATCCTAGATACATTTCCGATAGAACTTGAGTGCAGTGAGACTGAAGGTAAGTAACTGCTGGATAAGGCATGTCAGGATACTTGAAGGAATAGAGCCACGAGCAGAAGAACACACGGACTACATGGCCACGGAACTAAAGTTCAATGACGGACTCACGGCCTTATACCCAACAAGGGAAGACTGGATCAGTGAGACGGTAGCCGAACAGGATGCAATATCGCTCTACACCGGTCGTTCAAATATGAGCTGCGGGGTTGGGGCAGGAATCTTTGCTGAGAGCTGGGAGATTGAAGCGGTCTTCACTCTCCCAGATTCAGCAACGCTTTTTTAGGCTGAGGTGCTCGCTTTATTGGAGGCAGCCAGTCTCTCTATACAGCGGGACCCCAGGGATACTAAGGTTCAGATCTACTCGGATAGCCAGGCAGCAATTAAATCACTTACTGCCGTGAGAACGAATTCTCAGTTAGTGGCACAATGCAACGGAGCCCTTAATACCTTGCCGAGCCCAACGACGTACAAATCATATTTGTGCCGGGACATAGTGACATCCCAGGCAACGAGAAAGCGGATTAGCTGGCTCGAGCAGGCTCAGCTGGAAGCACAGAGTCCAGAGGTATAACGATCTCTCAAGCTCGATCCATTCAAGGATCCATGACCATTTCAGAAGGACAGCCAACAGGAAGTGTGGGCACAAGAGGTCAAAGCTATGTTGGTCGATCTTTGACAGTAGTCGGTATGAGTCTTGCCATAATTTGTAGGAGCTTTACTGTACAAAAGCATGAAAAATAATCAACATAATGAAGTTTTGGGCGGCATTGTTTTTCTGTCGGGACAAAAAACAATATAAATGTAATTATAATTAATTAACTTAAGTTATGTACAAGAGCCGGTTAAAAATTCAATTTAATGTTTTCCATTTTTTTTTCTACGGAAGTGTTTGCACGAGTAATCAAGAAATTGATAATTATGTACTGCGAATTCCAACCATTGTTATTGTTTTCCTTTCAAATTGGTTTGACCATAGGGACAATAACTATTAGACATATAGTTTTCTCTTTCAAAGTTCTAATGAAACCTCTAAATAATGAAAACGTGTGTACTGTATTTTGGCCATTTTAACACTGATATGAATTTTGAATTAAATTTTTCCGCCAAATCGAAACTAAAACAAAAAACAGCTGTTTCCCTTAAAGCGAATGCTAAATGCAGCATTAAACTAGTTGAAACGCTTTTACTGCATTTTTTGATTCTCGTGCGATAGTTAAAAAATGCAGCGCAGTGGAAAAATATCATAAGCTGTTTTGCCACGGTGTAAACACGGCCTTAATATCATTGTTTACCAATACACGATGATTCTATGATAAATTTGCCCTACTTGGTTACACTTAGAAATAGTGTGATTTCAAGAAAGCATATGGACACTGCTAAAAAGGACAAAAATATACAATTTTATTATAATGCTTGTGTTGGGCATCTAAATATCAATAAAATCCGTTTGCATTTAGTCGAGTTAAATGATTTCATTCAATGCCCAAATAGCTTCAATTTGTCTGAGTTTGTTTTGCTTTGCTAATGCTAAACACCATGTCCACCTACACAAGTAAAACGGTTTCGACATCTATACTAAAATCGTATTCCGGTGCCGATCGAGAACGAGCCAAAACTGCGGCCGCTAACAAAGTTCGATTTGCAACCCCAAAAGAAAAGGGTCTTATCGAATCTGTTCGTATAGCCGTGGAGGAAGGCAATTTTCATATTGTCCAGGAGTTCACATACTATCTTCGGGAATCTGATCTTGGCGATGACGAGCTTGTGCAAATCCTGACAGATGCCAGAAAAATAGTACACAATTTAACTCCCGATTTTATTAACGTTGTCGAGGCATTGCTGTCTCTAAGCTGGAAAAAGCGAAGTCATGAGATCATCCAAGCTTACACAGAATTTTGCATTGACATTATGGTGGCCCACAATAGGTATTTACCAATTGGTGTATGCAAATTGATTGTCCAATGGATTCCCGGGGACTTGGATACAGCCGAATGGGTTAATGGTAACCCATCGGAACGCACTCGTTCTGATCTACAACCAATTCATGACGTCATTAATCGCATTCTCACAGCCGTGCCTATGGCATTTGATGTACTTATTGATGCAATAACCGCCAAATTTCCATACTTCAAGAAGCCGGCGCATGTTACGGCTGGTTATTTGTATAACGTTCTCTGGCTTCTTGAATATAAGCCGGTATTTGAGGAACTAATTTTGCAGCTGGTCCTGCAAAAGTGAGTGTTTTTAGTGTAAATAAAATATAATCTGACTCAGCTAAGCTAAATCTGTAAATGTGTATATTTTCAGGCTTTTAGTTTTAGATGTTAATGCCCCACGAGATGAAATTGACGAGGAAACTGGCTTTGATGAGTACAAAATAGAAGAAGAAACAACGTTTCATATGGATGACATTGAGGCTAAAAATGATCAAAATCCAACAGTCGACCATCCGATCGGTCAAACTCTAGATATATGTCTTTTCATGCTATATAAGTTCATTGATGGCAAATGTCGCATTGAGCCAAATAGCTGTGACCAAAGCCGCAGGACAGCAAATCGAGTATTTAAGATATTATTGCATTTATTCGATGAAGTTTTACTTCCCAGCCACAACACCCATCATGTACAATTCGTCATATTTCAAGTGTGTGGCATTCGTTCGGCATACTCTGAGGGCTTTCTCCAAGGGCTTTGGCACAAAGTTCAAAATCCTAATGCATCGGCTATAATTCGTCATGTTTCTGTGGGGTATTTAGTTAGTTTTATAGCCCGTGCTAAATTTTTGCCACTTAGGTAAGCCACAATTGATGATTATAAATAATTTAAAATAAGTTTACTTTTTTTTCAGCACTATACAATTCTATCTTAAAGAGTTAAGCAAATGGGCGCATTCCTACATAGATGACTCTGATGAGTACAGCCAAAATTGTTCGCTTAAGGCCAACTTGGTATTTTTCTCCGTCTGCCAGGGCATATTCTATTTAATTGCATTTCGTGCCAAAGATTTGACCAGTTGTACAAAAGATTTGCTCTTGCTTCAATCTCTACAACTTTCTCGCCTTGCCATGTGCCACTTTAATCCACTTCGATACTGTCTAGCCCCAGTGGCTACGGCCTTCGCTGGCGTTATGCGAACACATCAATTGGCTTATTGTCATACGGTTTTGGAGCGCAACGCTCGTCGCAAACTAGCCACGGTTTACGCTCATGACAAATCCATGCCCGAAGAGACGCTTGAAACTTTTTTTCCATTTGATCCTTACTTGCTAAAACTGTAAGTATGTTTTCATATTAAGATTTTTAGAACTTGCTCTTAAAAGTTATTCTTATTTTTTAGGTCCAACAAGTATATCGAGCCCAATTATCTTGTTTACCACGGCAATGAAGAGGAGGCTTCAGTGCCAGTGCCCATTCAGCGAAAACGTGGGGACTCTGAAATGGTCGAGGATGACGAATTTATTGTAACAGACAAACGTCAAAAACTATTAGAACTGGCTAAAAGTCAGGAGTTTGACAAACACTTTCACTACGGTTCTTCACCAGGCTTTAATAAATAAATAGGTGTATTTGTTTTATACCAGTTTTGTCTATTTTTGGATTGATTACGTCTCTGTGTAGGAAATGCTTTGGACTTTAAAATAAAATATTGGTTCACGAGAAATGGGGGTGAAAGTGGAATAGAACATTTTTATACCCGGTACTCATAGGGTGCCCATCGGGAATGTATGTAACAGGCAGAAGAAGGTATCTCCGACCCCATAAAGTATATACGAGGTGTGTTCAAAAAGTATCGCGAATTTTGAATTTTCGTGGGATACGTATATTCGAATTTCGAATTTTTTGTGGCGTTATGTTGGTACTCATGTCTCTCACTTATGCCGACAAGCTCGGCCTTTTTGAATGCTTATTTAATTGTTGACAGCTGCTTTGCTTGCACGTGTTTTGAATCGTCTTCGAGTTTTACCTTTTCAGAAAAATGGATCGAAGAACCTGTATCAAATTTTGTGTGAAAAACGAAATTAAGTGCGTGGATGCATTCCGAAAGTTGACTGTGTCATACGGAGAAGCTACCTTGGACCGAACCAACGTTTATCGGTGGTAAAAAATGTTCTCAGAAGGCCGAAAAGAACAAAAATTGGCTTTTGCACCACGATAACGCCCCTGCTCACACATCGTTGCTTGTGCGCGACTTTTTGGCCAAAAACAACACACTAACGATGCCGCAGCCACCGTATTCCCCAGATCTGGCCCCCTGTTACCTTTTCTTGTTCCCTAAACTAAAGAGGCCCATTAAAGTATGAAGTTACGCTACGCTTGACGAGATAAAGACGGCATCGAAGGAGGAGCTGAACAAGATTTTAAAAAAAAATTTGAAGTGCTTCGAAGATTGGAAAAACCGTTGGCATGGGGCATGGGGATTACTTTAAAGGGGACAAAATAGGTATTCATGAATAAGTAAATAATTTTTGAAAAAACACAAAATTTGCGATACTTTTTGAACACACTTTGTATATGTCGGAACGGCCGAAATCAGACCACTATATCGTATAGCTGCCATAGAAATGATGGCGATAGCTCAAAACTAAGACACTAGTTCACGTAAAACCGACAGACGGACAGACATGGCTAGATCGACTCGGCTGGTGATGCTGATCAAGAATATATATACTTCATGGGGTCGGAGATGCCTCCTTCACTGCGTTGCAAATATCATGGCAAAATTACAATACCCTTTGCAAGGGTATAAAATGATTAATTTGTACATACATACGTGCCATGTGCTATACATACATATGTACATATGTGCTACTGCCCAGTCGGACCTGGTTGCTTCCAACAAGCACAGTTCTATGCGTTCTCAGCGAGTAATGATTCTCTATACGTGCGGTCTTCCTTTCAGATTTGTATGGGGTGAAACAAGGAAACCACTGTTCTTTTTTTTGTATGCTGCAACAGTTCTTTCGCAACATATAAATAACGTATACACTTCGGCAATCTTCGGGTTTTGCTTCCAACTTTAGTTTCTAAAAGAAGCGTTATATAACCCATCTGCAGCATACATCAATAACGGTTCTGTAGCAATGTATCTTTCATGCAAAATACCGCTTCAAAATAACCCATTGATAACAGTTATAGAACTGTTATGAAGGAAGCAATTAAGAACACATACATATGTAGCATACATAAAGGACCGTTCGGTGAGAATGCATTAATAACCATTAAAACAGCAATAAAAATATATTTAAAAACATTTATTTTATTCAATTTGAAGTGTACACATAATATATATAGGTTAATTTATTCGTACAGTAAAATCTTTTATGTGATTAGTGAAGAAGTCCTGCATTTATATTGAAAATAATAATAATGTTTTTTATTGCAATAATTAAATAAAGTTATAAAAGTAATAAATGGGAAAGTAATATTATAAACACTCACCGTAAATCTCAAATATTATCTGAAATAAAAATGTTATCATATTATGACCTATAAATAAATGAAATCTGAGGTGATAAATATTATATTTTATATAGTTACGTATACATACCAGATCGAAATAAAAGTAATATATTATTTATTTTATTAGAGCAATTGCTTACCTTATTTTGTTAATATATCTGAAACTGAAATGAATTAACTATGTAATAATTTATATGTTTTTCTTACCTTGCATACTTATTAAAATGAATTTCACAACTGCGTCAAACAAAATTCTTAATACAACTGAAGCAAGTAACAAAGAAAACGAAAAACCCAAGCGCGTGTTTTTATTTTCATTTTCTCTTTTCTTTTTATTTGTTTGTGCGTTTCTTTCCTTTTTTATTCTCTTATTTTCGTTTCAAATGCTGGTTTCCGAAATAATGCATCTTTTTAAGTTTTGAGAGAAGCGACGATCGCATTGATATGAAAGAAAAATAGAACAGCGCACAACAACAACCGTTGGTTTCCGATAGAATACATATTTATGCGTTCTAAGAGAAGCGACAATTGCACTTATATGAAGAGAAAAAAAAAACACCACATGTTGGTTTCCAAAATAAGGCATATTTAGGCGTTCTAATAGAAGCGACGTTTGCACTTATATGAAAGAGACAGAGAATAAAAAACAACAATAAATGCTGGTTTCGGATAGAACGCATATTTATGCGTTCTAAGAGAAGCGACGATTACACGGACCCGAAGCTATAAACAAAAAAGCCGACCGTTCGGGAAGCGCTTGGGTAATTTACTTCCAAAATAACGTATATTTATGCGTTCTTAGAGAAGCGAAAGTTGCACATAATATTTATTTTATAACTCATTTCTTCGCTTCTAATATACCAACAACAGAATACTTGTTATTGCACTATATAATATGCATTATATCATAGTTCTGGCTATTTTTGAGCTGGAATTAGCGGCATATAGAACCGTTGCAGGTGCGTTCTGTTGAACAACCCGTTCTACAAGGTCCGACTGGGTGCTTCAGTGCTAACCATAGCGTGCATGCAAACTTCTATAGAAAAGCCATTTATTAGCTACATAGCAATGTCTTCCCTAAGAGTCCGGTGGATATCTCTGCTAGTTTTTGTCCAATTAAAATGAGTAATAATAACATAATTTTCTTGAAAATTCCTTTAGCAATAAAAAAAAGTTTGGTAAACATTCTTTTGTAATATTATAAACTTAGACAAAGGTACTTAGCCTCAAAAATATACACATTTTTTTAAAGCTTTTAACTATTAGAAATTTAGCATGAACTAACATTTTGAAGAACTTGTTGTACACAGCGACATTAGTCCCCTCCATAAAGTCCCCCAGTACAAAGACGCCGGGATTTCATGACTCTTGAAAACGATATAATCTCCCCGACGGGGAGTTTGTGCCATTTTAACACGGCACAAAATCGTCGTCATAAACTTCCCGCCAGGGAATAATATTCCGGGATTTTATGGCGTGTGCAAACGATATAATCTCCCCGACGGGGAGAAACCACTTTAGAGACAACTTAATGCCAACGTTCAAAGTAATTAAATATTTTTGTTTGTGCTTTTGATCCCATACTATAGTATATCTTATTCAAGCAAAAGTTGGAGCCACCATATTTGTGCAGCAGAATCTTAATTCACCACGACTTTGCAATGGTACAAGACTTCCTGTGATAAAAGTTATGACTAATTTGCTTAAGGGGCTACCAGTGTAACACATGAAAAAATATAAAATAAAAAAGTGAGAAAGATACAGTCGAGTGTGACCGACTGTGAGATACCCGGTATCCAAAGCACTGTGCATAAAATCACTAAGCAAGAAATATATAGAGGCGCCAAACAGCGAAAAAAGTGCTATCAACCAAACGGCTGAGCCTGGAACCCCAGAGCACACGAACAAAATGTCTAGAACCCCAGACAGCGTTCGGCTTTTCGATTTCGAATCCTTTGTTCGAAAACAAGAACAACAAGAAACCGGTTTTCAGTCGCAGATCAAATGCGGAACGATGAGGCACGGCCGCGCGTCTGCGCGCTGTGCTCTCGTGTCTCTGTATGTGTGTATATGTGTACAAGCGCTCGCACGTTTGCATGCGTGTGCAAAATACACGGTTGCCGCTCTTCTTTGTTATGTTTTCGATCCTGGGTTGNTACAAGACTTCCTGTGATAAAAGTTATGACTAATTTGCTTAAGGGGCTACCAGTGTAACACATGAAAAAAATATAAAATAAAAAAGTGAGAAAGGTACAGTCGAGTGTGACCGACTGTGAGATACCCGATACCCAAAGCACTGTGCATGAAATTAAATAGCACACGGACATGGAAAAAACAAAATGTTGACAAATGAATGCAAATGTTGTTAAAAAGATGTTGAGCAACACTCAAAAAAGTCAAATGATGCTAGGAACATGTTCAGCAACGTCAAAAAAAGATAAATTCTGCAGCTGTACGCAGCTGCATTACGAATTTATACTGCGCCCGAAAGCACGCAACACATTTTTTTCGCTACTGCCTTTGTGTTCGCTCAAAAGAAGGAGCATACACAGAAACTTTATTGTTTAATAACTTCCATGTTTATCATCCGATTTTACTCAAATTTTCAGAAAACGTCCCCAAATTCCTACTTATTTATTTTAACTATTTCTCTTAAGCCAAACATTACGACTAAAGCTTATAAAAAGTTTTTTAAGACTTGGGGGGGCGGAAGTGGGCGTGGCCAAATTTTTTAACTTGATCTGCGTGCAACAGATTCTAATGTTGTGACCAAATTGGTTAACTCTAGCTCTTATAGTCTCTGAGATCTGTGTGTTCAAAAAGTATCGCGAATTTTGTGTTTTTTCAAAAATTATTTATTTGTTCATGA
>VNJO01005130.1:0-20500 GCA_008042535.1 Drosophila tani | reverse complement strand
ACGGGCAGTCACGCAATACAAATTTGGTGGGACGAACACACAATTCTCTGAGCTAGTCGCGGCGTTTACGTAGCGATCAAACAGTTAAAAACAGTTCGTTACACAGTGTCCTCCACTGACTCAGGCTGGTCAGGACTAGCGGGTCCGGATCCACAACACCGATCCTAGGAAAATGGCGGCACCCGAGGTTCTGGGCAGCTTCCACAAATTTCCAGTGAGTTTGAATTCCGAAATAAAAGATCTCCGTGGCCAGTGCCGATCCAGTCACTGCCACGCTGAAACACACCACAAAAAAATTGTTTCCAATTCGAATTAGCTTCGAATTCACTTTCTTTTTTTCTATTGGCACTCACGTTTTTTCTTATTTGGAAATCACACCACTTATATTTTTTTGCTAGCTGCCGCTCCTCCGTATCTTTTTCTACTGCCTCTCCTCCAACGCTTTTGCCTCCCTATATGGGTTCGTTTCGCTGACCGCGTTCCACCTTACGGGACTCTTTTTAGCGCTCAGTGCAACGGCCCAGTTCAAGGGCAGCGCTCAGAGAGAGCTATGTATGAGCGAGACAGCAGATCGCTTACCCCTGCCATCCGACATTTAGGTGGCGCCACCAGCTTAAAGCCTACCATCGATACTTCCCCCAAACTATCACCTCTAACCTATCGCCTACCTATCGATACTTCCCCCCCGACTACCACCTCTAACCTATAGGGCCATTTCAGCCGATTCCAACTTAAAATGCAACAAATTTTGGCATTATTATTGCCTCTCAAATCAACGGCTTCTTTGAATTCGTGGTGCTTATAAAAAGTTTAGTTTTATAATTTGATACAAATGTATTTGAGGGTGATACCCCATTAACCCGTGTATTAGATTTTATTTTCGGCAAATTTAACATTTGTGCTGCCTCCTCTGATATGATAGTGCTTTGGGATCCACTATCAATCAATGCTCTTAAATTTTCAAATCCGCCATTAGCCGATTTTACATTTATTTTTGCTGTTGGTAGCAATGCTTGTGTCGAAGTCACACAAGTGGATAAAAATACTTCTTCTCTATTATGAGGGTTTATATGCAGCATTGTATGATGCGCTTTATTACAATGCGAACATAAATATTCGCAAAAACATCTTTCGCCGTTAAAATGATTTAGGCATCTTGTGCATAATTGTATTTTTCTAGCGATTTCCAATCGCTCTGCGGGATCCATCCCTCTAAATTTGTGGCATTGGATTACCGTATGTCCCATCATTCTACAGATTGGGCAACGTTCACTACAATCTGGAGAATTATTTTGACTTGGAAAATTTGGAAAATTATACTTTTTTGGAAAATTATAATTATATTTATTATTATAATTATTTTCCTCCTGCACAGAGCTAGTCGAACACAGCCGTTGCTCCAAAAAATCCATGACATCCGACAACTTCTGGATGTCCTTTGTTTTCCTAATGTGACTCTCATACAGCTGAAGAGTCTGTGTATTAAATTTTTTGAGCACCATATGAGCAAATAACACATCAACTTCTTTGGACAAATTGGCCTTCAGTTTTACGATGTGTACCGCTTCATTAATAGTGTCTATGAAATATTTTATCTGCCTGACGGAATCAATATTTAAATTTGATAGTTCCATCAGGCGATTTAATTGCTCCGAAAAAATCTTACGATTATTTACGTACCGCTTGGCTAAAAGTTCCCAAGCGGCATTATAATTATCTGCGGAGCCTAATAAGAGGTGAGCAACAACTTTCCGCGCTTCACCCTTTAATGCAGACTTTAAATAATTGAATTTTAGGGAGGTGCTTAAACTCTCCCTAGAATGAATTAATTCGATATATAATTCTTGGAATAGGTTCCACTCTTTGGCATCACCGCCAAACGTGGGTATCTCAATTTTCGGGAGGGTTGGTAAATTTTCAATTTTACTATCAACCTCGGAGTTATAAACAACTTTTTCCTTTGGTTGCTCATTTATCTCCGCCGAAATATTCTGAATGTCAAACGCTAACTCGCTAGGGGCCAAATCGAATTCTAGGCTACGACCAACAACTTGAATTTTAAGCTCAGAAATATTTTGCCA
The DNA here is from genome assembly GCA_008042535.1 of Drosophila tani. Lineage (NCBI taxonomy): Eukaryota > Metazoa > Arthropoda > Insecta > Diptera > Drosophilidae > Drosophila > Drosophila tani. The sequence continues at coordinate 18,419 of VNJO01005130.1, read as the reverse complement.
GAGAAAATGAATTTTATTTTTCCTGATCCTTAAAGTTCCCCGTTTCCCGCTCTGGATTTCTAAAAATGTTTCCTCTAAGTACTCCTTAAGTTGTTTGATTTTAATATATATTACTTCCTGAGGTTGGATTCCCTGACTAACTGTTGGCTTCAACGCATCTATTTTTAAATCTTTTAATATGCTTAAAACCTGCTCATACCTCTTTTTAACAAAATATTCATGGTCGATTGGACCCAATTGTGATTTTCAATAAATTCTACTTCCAACTTCTTTATATATTCTATTTGGTCTTTGGAATATTCCTTCAGACCTTCAGACCTTCTGCAGCTATTTGCCTGCAGTCCTTACTAATTTCTGCTTGCCTTTTAAGCAGACTTATTATTTGATCGGACAACATTTTAAGATTTATTATTTATTATTATATATTTATTATATATATTAAAATATATTATTATATATATTAAAATAACTTATTATATCTTATCTGTTCGCTGCCGATTTTTGTCGTCGCTGCTGCCGTTGCTGCCGCTGTTGTCGGTGCTGCTGAGGTCGCTGCCGCTGCGCCGGTGTTGCTGCTACTTAAGGCGCTGCTGTTGTAGGCACTGTGGTTGTAGTTGCTGTTGTTGTAGCTGCTGTAGTTGTTGTAGGCGATGCTGTCGTTCGCTGATGTTGTAGGCGCTGCCGTTGGTTTTCCTTCTGGGGTAGTTTTTTATTTTTGAATTTGGATATATATACTTTTGTTGTATTTTAATTTTTGTTTGTTTGTACTGTTAGTGCACTATATTATTTTTTTTTTTTTTTTATATAAGCACTGTTTTATAGGATTTTTTATATAGCTAATTAATAGCTAGTAAATTAGGGCTCCACTTTTACCGTAATCACCAATATTTTTTTTTTATTGTAGAATTTTAGCGAGTCCAAACTTTAATTTTTTATGGTTTTCACTTTTTTAAGCTTTGAGGCCTCAAGCACGCCTTACCACTTTTAATTTGGGTATAACAACCTCAAGCTTAATATCAAGACTAAGGTGTTTTGTTTAAACATAAAAGATTCTTGTGTATCTTTTTGCTTTATATGTTATTCTCTGTTCCTTACCACGGGTGGGGGGAAACAAGAGACATTTATTTTTGCAACCTTAACTACATACAGATTTTTAAGGTGCTGGTTTAAAAAAACTCTGAACCTCTTACCACAAGGGGGGAAATTACAGAGTGCCTCGAAGGACCAAAATGAAAAGAACGACTAAATAAAAAGACGTCTTCATTTGCTGAGTTAATATTTCAAACTGAATCTTTATTTCCAAGTCCGCGTTTACGTAGCGGACATGAAATTCTTAAAACTAGTCTTATCGCTAGACCAACGCAGTGGTTGTTTAACCCTAACATGGGAAAATTCTTGAGTGCGATAGGAAAGACACAGCTATCCCGCACCTATCTTTGGAGATATTTTTGTGACCCACGCAGGGGCTCAGATTACATATTTGTCAAGATTACATTTTTGTCTGTGCTAGGCTCAATTGGCCGCTGTTTAGTGATACGCGCACATGCGCTCAAGCAGATCACAGCTGCATCGATTTTGTAGTGTGAACACTAGACTTAATAAAGATTGTAACCTATGTTATTGAAACAATATATTTTACTTAAAAACGGTAGATGAATAACTGGAACTATTTAATTCTAACATTGACTTTTTATATAATACTTATGTACCTGTTAAAGAAAAGACTGTAAGGAACTCCTTAAAATCATGGTTTAATAATATTAAAACTGCTATTTTTAAGAGAGACAAGGCATACCACAAATGGAAACAATATAAGACTGAACATTTTTATACACTATTTAAAAGTGATAGGAAAACAGTGAATAGGCTTATTTATAAGGCTAAACGGGAATACATAAGCCTCAAACTTACTGGTGCAATGGAAAAAGGAAAAGTTTGGAGAGAATTGAAAAATCTGGGAAAAGGCAATATACAATCTGTGATAAAAGACGATGTAAATGTAGACGACCTTAATAACAAATTTTTAAATATAAATGTACCTGATCCTGACTGTAGCACCTTTCTGACAACAGAGACCGTAGATAGTAGGATTAATTGTTACAATTTTGTTCGTGTAAATCAATGTGATGTCTTAAAAGCTATCCTACAAATCAAATCAAAACTGATAAAAGTAAAATTACTTTTCTAACACTGATAGACTTTAGTAAGGCATTTGACACAGTTGACCACAAAATATTAATAATGAAACTGACGAAATTATTTAAGTTTTCTGACACATCGGTAAAATTAATGTCGTCCTATATCACTAATAGAAAGCAAGCTGTTGTTATTAAGGAACAATCATCAAATTTGCAAGGAACCTACCGTGGTGTTCCACAGGGATCGGTATTAGGCCCATTATTGTTTTCAATGTATACATACATATGTATATGTGATCTGTCTAATGAATTGTCTATGTGTAACGTACATATGTATGTATGCGGATGATGTTCAGTTATATGTAAGTCGCCCGTTGAGTCTAGTAAATAAATGTATTGATTTCTCCAATACTTGTTTGTTAAATGTAGGTAACTGGGCTACAAGGAATGGCTTGAGCTTAAATCCAGTAAAATCAAAGTCCTTGGTAATCTATATCAAAAAAATATAAATACAAATGATCTTCGAAAGCTTAGAATATGAGATGTAGAGCTGGACTATGTTGACAAAGCTAATAATCTTGGCATAAGGGTCAACAAAACTCTGTCATGGAATGATCATGTTAGTGCAGCCACACGAAAAGCGTATGGATTATTGCGACAATTACATGCTACACAAACTTTCTTGCCAATTTCGATCCGCTTATTACTCGCTAAAACCTTAATCATTCCAACTCATTTTTATGGAGTTGAAGTTTTTGGTACCAGTGATGCAGCCAGTCGACCAAAAATAAAAGTGACATTTAATAATATAACTAGATATATATTTCGATTGGATAGGACTGACCATGTAACTGAAAGTGCAAACAAAATCTTTAACATGAATGTTGACAAATGGATTGACTTAAAAATATTAGTATTCCTTCACAAAATTATAAATTCTAGACAACCTGACTACCTTTACAACATGATTCGTTTTACGTTCTCACATAGCACAAAAAATATAATAAGCATCAGACCAAAACTTCCAAGTTCGGAGAAACAATTTTTTGCATATGCTATAAGAGCGTGGAACTCTTTGCCACATTTTCTCAAAAATATTACTGGCACATTAAAATTTAGCGAAAAACTAATACAACACCTTAACACACACACTTAAAATCAAAATAATATAAATTTAAGTAAATATTAAAAGCCTTTAGTAATAAGAATTAACTGATATTGAATGTAATAAAATTGTAATAGTATCTGTAATGAAATCGTAAGAATTAATGTAATTAATGTAATAAGATATAATGTCAAAAGTGACTAGCGAAGTAAATAATAAGTATTATACTTGTGACGCTAGGATATAGAAACAATAAACTACACTAAACTAAACACGAATCACCCCTCTTCTTCTTCGTCTTCAAATAAACTTAAATTGTCGATGGCACTATCCAAGTGAGTTGAGTTAAGCCGGGCAAGAAGAATATTTTCCAATGTTTCATGACTTAATCGATTTCGGTTGTCCGACAACACCAGGTTTAAAGACGAAAACGCCCGCTCTATTGTTACCTACAAATATTAATAAATTTAAACACTTGTTGATAAATATTTTGTTTTAAATTAAGTTATAATTCTTTCTTGAATTGGTGGTATAGCAAAGCATATTTTGCTTAGGGCATAAAGCTCTGGATCGCTTAATTTCCTTACTTCCCAGAAATATAAAACATTTTCACTTGATTTCATATACGGCAATTTCAACGATTCAATCTTTCCATGGAGATCTGTTGACTCATTCGGAACAATGTTAGGACTTAAAAAGTCGTCCAAAAGATCGAAATTACTTCCTTCATGTACAGTATCCAAAGCCATTGAATTATTTGATGATACTAGATTTGGAATGGGGCTGTGGATTTTAATTTGTGCCCACAATTTCTTTAGAAAATGAATTGCTCTTTTCTTTTGTGCGCCGTCCAGGATATGATGAAATCTTGGGTCCAGGTATAAGCAAGAGTCAAAGCCAACATTTAATACTAATTTGTTTGTTCTTACTTCCATACTTTCAAGAAGCGTCTCTCCAATTGTATAAAGAATTGAATCTTTACTTAAAGCGCTGGTTGCTAAAATCTTTTTCGTTGACAACTTGCAAACCAGCCACAGCGCATAAAAATTCCCATAGTGCCATTGTTCTTGTTGAACTGCACTATAGATTTTTGCAGTGGAGCCATAATTGTAACGTAGGAGTCCATGAACTCCCATAACTGCTCATTTATATAGCTTTCGCTTTATTAAGTAGGTCGATCATATTATATGTTGATCCCCTTCTAATTGGACAATCCAATTGAGGTAATTTATAATTTTTTTAGTTCAAAAAAATTACGGTAACCGTTTGGTTGCTTCCGAATGTGTTTGGTAAAATTGCGGCAGGTTAGCAAATACTCTCTTATATTTGCATTTTTTGTTACATCAAGTGCACAAAGCTGTCCAGTGTGTGCTGCACATCGACATATTTTCTGTTTTTTCGAAAAGGTCGATTTGCATCGTGTACTCTAGAGTTGGGAACAATTCTACTTTTTGTGAATCGATTCTTTTGTAAACAAAAAAAAGCTTAATAAAATTGAAAGGAAAACAGCAAATGACAAATTGTTGTTAACAAAAATAAAATTCAATGTAAAGGTATTTTATGAGATCAAATGTTTTTATTGAATATCTAAAACCCATTGGTTCTTGCTGATAAATACCAACTTGTCAACATTCTTTGGCTTTAAGGCAGCTCGCCGGTCAGCAACAATTCATTCAGCCCTGCTGAATCCTTTCTGATTCTGTTAAACACGCTGGAATGTATAAATACTTAAGCGGACACTCCTTTAAGGAATCCATCTCTGCAGCGTGACTCTAAAACAAAAACAATTTAAAGACAAATTATTCCTAAATCAAATCAATAATAAAATCAGATCAAAATAACGAACCCTCCAATATTCTAGTGCACTTATATTTAGCGATGCTTGGGGAGTTTCCAAATACTGTCGTCACTAGTTTATTTACTAGTTTATTTCCCTAATAAACGCACAAATAAATCCATCCCTCTGCTTCTTCCGCACTGATTCTAAAAGTGTTAAAATTCATTATATTAATTACCTTATATTACTTTAAAATAATATTTTCGTTTACTTACATTTGTCCAATTCCAATCGCTATCTTTAGGTGAATATATATTTTTTTTAAAGGTGACCAGACGGTCGATGCATCCCTGAAAAAGGAATCGATTTTTTCGCTAATCCAAAAACATCGATTAAATCAATTTAAAAATCGAATGGTTCCCAGCTCTAGTGTACTCAATGTTCTCTTCAATACAGACTTCGTCAATATGATCATCGCTCATATGCATTTCTGATAAAATTTTCGAAGTTTTTATCATATTGGCCCCATTATCCGATGTAATTGATACAATTTGGGTCAGGGCTATTTCGTATTTGTTTACCTGCTCCTTTGAGTTCCACCATTTCAAGAATTTGCGATTTTATTTCTTGTTTGGTGACGAATTGAGCACTGATGCCGAATATATTTTGATCAAGCCGAGTTGCACTATCTATTTTTAAAGAAAGCAGTCGATTTTTACATTCTTGATGTATTTCAAACATTCGCTGCTACCTGTTTTATAACAGACTTGCACTTGCTTCCGTTCAAAATAAGGTTTTTCCGCTTTTTTCGTTAAGACCTTGACATATGGTGTCAATTATGTTGCGCATATTAGTTGAGTTTAGAACATGGAACGGAATGCTTTCTTCAGTAACAAGACCAATGTATGACCGGATTAAATTTTTTTATTGATTTTAACTTTAGTTAGTAGAGGTTTCACGGTTTTTTTGGTCTGCATGCAACCAGAAAAATTTTCTTGCTGCTCAGGTCGGATGTTATGCAATTGTAAATGTGTCTTTAAATTAAAAGCACGGTCGTTTTTTATAAAGCCTAATACTCACCAGCGCTAAACCTTAGCTAGCTAAACGGGTTTCATATTTCTAGTGTGACCGGTTTTATGGTGTTCACCGAAAATCCATACCAAACGGCCAAACGGCCATACTGTCAGCTGTGTTCGTTTTCAATTCAAATTAAACGCGGGCAAATGAACAAATGATTAAATTACTTAAATTATGCTTCAGATCCAGCTGCGGAGTGTTGACCCGAGACATCTTTGTGTGTCAGGTCTCTTCCGTCTGCTGCTCCACCTCCTTGTCCAGTTGGCCGCTAGTGGGTCTCTCCGCATTGTAGTCGTAGAACACCTGCGAAGTGTCGCCCTGCCCATTGTCATCGTTGGGCAAATCCGCGTCCACGACGACTGCTGCCATGAAATTGGCGCTTAAGTCGCCGCGCCATGATCTCTATCCATGAGTTCTCCATGGAACCCGTGCTTATGCGTATCTAGAGCGGCGGCTGCTTGCCCAGTCGTCCCGGGCCATTACCATTCCCATTGCCACTTCCCGAGGACGGGCAGCTCTCATTATCCTTCTTGTACTCCTCGTATGCTCTGAAGCAGCAGCATTTTGGGTTGGCAGCCAACTAAGAAGAGGATCCCAACAGGTGACCACTGGTCATGGACTAGCAGGGAAATTCAGATTTTGGCCCTTTTATATTGCTCCAGCAGTGGCAGTAGCAGGAGGCGGAAGGCCAGGAGCAGCTCAATCTCGTCGGCGGCATCGGGAGCTGGCCCCGCGGCTTTGGAAATCATAATTTAAGTAATTTGTTAGTTTGATTTGCTTATTTACCTGTGAAATCACATATTTTAAGACTTTATTTTGTTTTAATATTTTTATTTTTTTTATTTTATGGTCAATATTGCATATAATTGGATCTTTTTTAATTGTATTGTAAATAAATTACTTTTTCCCCGCTGGAAAGTCCCGCCATAGGGTTTTGTTTCCAGTTGCCTGTCTCAATTTCGCAAGGGTCGCGGGGAATTATCAGATATTTCCTTCCTCTCGCGCCACCCTTGCGAAGACTAAAATATCTAGCGCGATGTTCATTCAGTATTTCTCTTAGCTCATCTGCATACCGACCTTGCTAAGAGGGGCCGAAAAAGTGTATTTGTCTCTAGCTCGCACTCATTTGGTTGCTAAATTTTAGCGCTGGTGAGTACGTAGCTTAACTCGGAAACATGTTTTGCATTTAACGTGGTCGGAATCTATCTCCTCGTAATATTTTAAAATGTTGATACTTTTCTTTGCCGGTGTCATGTTAACGCAGTTAATCAAAACTCAAAAGTGCCAAAAATATTATCTTAAAACTACAAAGCGACAAGTAAAAAAACGGTGCATAAGAAAGGTGCAGAAAATAAAAACACACGCGAAAGCAGTAGCACATGAATAAATATCATGTGCTCTGCTCTCATCTCGCTATCAATTTTTTGCTACCGTTACTGCTACACAGAGCACAGAACTTCATTTTCTGTTTCTCAAGCGACAAAACTGCGAGCAGAGCAGACCACATACAGTCTCGTTGTTCTGCTATGGCTCTGCTACGGCTCTCGTCAAAAAGGAAGCGATAGCAATAGCAAAACGAAATACTACGAGAGTAGCGTAGCTTTTCAAACGCTGCTGAGACTTTCTTTTATAAAAATTCACAGTTATTATGAGAACAAAAAAGAGTCAGAAAAGAGCGTTTTTTTTTAATGAGAATGATAGCACTTTATGTGGACTATTTCGGAGTCCAATCTGACTCTTTTCTGCCACATGTATATTACTGAAACCCCTTAGAAAAGGCACTTTTTTCGCACTCTAATGGCCTCCTAAAAGGGTCCTTTTGAATGGTTCTTTTCAGACGACTATTAAAGTTTAAATTCATAGTTTATTTACTTTTTATTATCAAAATCAGTTTATATTGACATATGCTCCTGCCAGTGTCTTGAACATTTTCGTTCTGGCGCGCCATCAATTCGATTTTTAATAATGTTAATGAGCTTGGTCCGATTTTTCGACTTCGGTTTCCCGTTCATGTTGCCCTTCAAGTCATGGTGGTCACGGCACTCAAGCTGACCAATGATCATGGCTTCCTCATCCTCGCTCGTGTTAGACTTCTCTACAGCCTCATCTTTTGGTTGTGCCTCAACCTTTAGAGTGGACACCGCTTCTTCTCTTGCCTCACTGTCATTACTCTCCTCCGCGTTGGGCTCCTTTTTAGGCCCTGGAGCACCTTTCTACAATAAACCTTTGCCACATTTTTAAAGTATTTTGCAGGTTACACAATGTTTTCCTTTCTCGTTTTCCGAATAGGCGTCCAACTTGTGTCTAAAGTAAATCGAAAAGTGTCCGAAAACGCTCATATTGCTTAATGGAAAGTTCCTTTTCTGGCGGTTTGCAGTGAGTCAGAAAAGAGTCAGATAGTCCAAAATAGTCCACATGAAGTTGGACCGTTTTCATGTTACTTTTCAGCTATTTTTGAAAAAATGGAAAACTTAATAAAATAATTATTTTAATTATAAATACTTAATTCTGATTTTTTTCATGACCTGTATTTTCATTATTAGTAAATTTGCGCCAACTCGAGGTCTATAGTCAACCTGATCTTCATATACAGAAATCAGATTAGTTGACTATTAATTGCCAGATTCACAGATCGTTTTTGTTAGAAGACAAATGCAGCAAATTTGTTCATACAGCCTGTTTAATTCTTTTTTTTTTTGGTCCAATTTTTAATTATCTCATAACTGTTATTTGCGATCCCTGCTTAAAAGACTCTTTTAAACAAATTCAAAATTTGTAGAAGTTTCACAAAAAATAGGACTTTTTAGAACTCTCTTTTGTGTACGTGTGATGATTTCGATATAATATAGTTGTATAGTTTTACGTCGGTATTATTTGTTATTGTATTTAAAACTAAGGAAATAAATATTATAATGAATTGTGAGTAAGATGTCTAATGTTGGTCTCTATGCTGCCCTAGGCCTGGAAGATGGAAGCGGTCATAAAAATTTAATGGAGTTAGGAAGTGATGCAGTCAGCAATAACATGTTTGGGAAAAATGTGCAATCTATGTGATTGACTTTTGATCTCTTTTCGGTTGTTAGTATGTGTGCCCTTAGTCTATTTAAGAATACATACTTAAGTTATAATAGCTTTGGTACCGGGTATAAAAAGTGCAAATATGGAAAGCTAGCAGATAGTTAGTTTCCAGGAGAAACAAGAAACAAATAGTAAAATGTTTATTCTATTGTATAATTATAAAACATTAATAAACAAACACAAAAAAAAATTAGTATCCATTACCACTATTTTTTTTTATATTTTACCTGAAACTTGATCAAATTGTGTAGTTTTTATAACAAACGAGAAAGAAAGCTAGCTTCGGTAAACCGAAGTTGGTATACCCTTGCATTCTGCAATCGGATCATTGAAAATCAAACCATTTTAATAATGTTGAAAAAATATCGAATTTTGTAATTTGCTTCTATGGCAGCTATATGATATAGTTGTCCGATGTTAAGAAAATGAAAACGGTAATTCTAGAACCATAACAAACTGCTATATCTCAAAATTTATAGAAATACGTTTAAAACAGAGAAGTTAACATTTTTTTACATTAATTTCGCTATCATTCCTATGGCAGCTATAAGATATAGTAGAAAAAGAAATAAGACTATGCTAAAAATTTCACGTCTTTAGCTCAAAAACTGAGAGAAACCGTAGAAACCGACAGACGGACAGACGGACAGACAGACAGACAGACGGACAAGGCTCGATCGACTCGGCTGATGATGCTGATATACTTTATGGGGCCGAACTCCTTCACTGCGTTGCAAATATCATGGCAAAATTATAATACCCTCTGCAAGGGTATACAAATAGGTGACCACTGAAATCGTATATCTTCTAAAAAAAAAATCTTAGCTTATTGACATTTTGAATTTATATTCTCCAAACCATTTCCGATAAGGTGTGTGTATTAAATATTTCACTCACGAACATGACAACGTCCATAATATAAAATCGAATTTCTGGAATCTGCCTGTAGGTGAAGCAGAAATATCCGAAATCAAAAAAATCTAACTTTCTTATTCTATTTATTCGGTCATTCTTAGACCAGCAGTATGATATAGTCGTCTGATCTGGGGTTCCGATCCGACTTATATACTACCTGCAATATATAGAAGACTTTGGGAATAGTTCATAAGATAGCTCATAGATTGAATAGAAACAGACACGCGGACGAACACACAAATGAAAGGCACTTACCTGATATTTTGATCATATTGACTAAATGTTTAAGAATCAATTCAAACCTAACAGAAAGGATAATGGCAAATTAATTCAGTCATTAATTGTTTAACAAACACCACCAGCGTATTCAAACTTTAACAGAAAAGATAAATATATGCGTTTCCAAATAAAATTAGTTCATTTAATGTCCATCTTTACAAACTGTATTATTTAACTTTATATGCTACTACATTTAGAAGCAGGTAAATCACTTTTTGAACTGGAGCGCCCTAGCAGTCCAAGGACAATAGAAAGTTAAATATATAATAAATTTCATCTCGTGGGTTATATGAAATAATCTTCTAATTTTATAACTAAGTACGCTTACAAAAGTAAGTTTTACGATCATAGGTTGTTGATTGCATCTACTTAGATCTATATCTAACACGAAGACCTAGTATTTACTGACGGTGCATTTATGTTTTTTTTTTTTTTTATATTCTAAAATCAGTTTTAATCAATTTTACTTAAGTACGTAATCGTTTTACGAATTAATAAATGAACAATGGCAATGCAAACGAGTATAAGTATAGTTATTCGGCTTATATTTAAAAAAAAAAATTATATTTAATAATTTAAAAGACAACACAAACTCTTAAACGATAATATTATGTTTATTGATAATAAAAGTATATTTTTTTTTTTTTACTAAAAACAAAGGTCGACAAAATTCAAAGGCGCATTTAATACTTTGACCGCGGAATTTTCAAAATTGGTACGTGATGCGAAGTTTTCAATAAGCAATCTACAGGTAAAGCCCTTTCAGAACTTATAGCGTTTAGTCTCCGGGTTTTTTTTTTGTCGATTTGTGTTATTTGTTTCTAAATGTTATTATTTTTATAAGAAGCTATATAAATTTTTTGTAACCAACGATGTGGAAGAGAATCAGCCCATTAAAACTCAAGCGGACAAAGCTACACTTATGATTAAAATTAATAGCAAAGGAATAGAATACATTAACTTATTATTATTCTATTATAATTTTGGTAGACCTATAAGATAATAAAATATACATTTTATTATTTTATATATATTATATTATATTATTTTATATATATTAATTTCAATAAATAATTTTAGTAAAAAGTGATTCAATACGTTTCACTGCTAATGGCTGTCATATGCATTTAGACATGTATATCTTAATACCTTTACAATTTTTATTTACATGTGTGCTCTTCGAGTACTTTTGTACAAACTTGACATTTAACCTGGCAGCACCAGTGGAACTTGCAGTTGCAGCGTTCGTTAACTATAATATTTTTTGTATTATAGCCCCGACCACAGCAAAGAATGGCACAGCTTTCTAGTCCGGTTGAGTTTTTACGGCAAACACGTCCATGAGTACCTTTTGAAAACGTAATTAAGTTGTTGAAATTTAAAATATTTATAACAAGAAACTTACCCGGCCAGTGTAACATTTGGCTAGTTCGACACCAGTCCGGGCTGTCATCCAAATAAATTAGGTCATGGGCTGTGGGTACGTTAAATTGCGTATCTTTAACCTGAAGTCGTCCACGTTTGTTAATTTTTACTTTCGTTGCTTCTTCGTATTTCTCATGCAGATAATCACCTGAAAAAAGGTAGAGGAAGGTAAAAGGTTGTAAAATATAGAGCTCGAAAAATACATATTTAGAATTATACAACGCTTCCAGTTTCCTCACTTCCCCACTGCGTCGGTACAACTATCAGCTCATCATTGCGCTTTTAATATCAACGTTTTAATAAGCTCGTTGAGTATATTAAAGCAATACGATAATTGTAACGAATCGAATATTTTATTTCACGTTTTCAGCATTCTAAAAAAAATTAGATATTGTTAAACCAAAATAAAACTAAAATTTTAAAACTCGTCAGTCAAATTCTTCCGGTTTTGGATCAGTTACATGAAAATAAAACGAGAAAGAAAGCTAACTCCGGTTTACCGAATTTTGTAAATTATACATTTTACAGACTTTTTAGAATTTTACATTTTCATATAAATCGACCGATTGCTTCTATGGTAGCTATATGATATAGTTGTCCGAGCTTAAAAAAATGAAAACCGTAATTCTAGAACCATAACAAACTGCTATATCTCAAAATTTTAAAACAGAGAAGTTAAAATTACTTTTACATTAATTTCGCCATCATTCCTATGGTAGCTATAGGATATAGTAGCCCGATTTCGGCCGTTCCGACATAAATACTGCGTGCTAAAGAAGTAAGACTATGCTTAAATTTCAGCTTGATAGCTCAAAAACTGAGAGACTAGTTCGCGTAGAAACCGACAGACGGACAGACAGACAGACAGACAGACATGGCTAGATCGACTCGGCTGGTGATGCTGATCAAGAATATATATACCTTATGCGGTCGGAGATTCCTCCTTCACTGCGTTGCAAATATCATGGCAAAATTATAATACCCCTAGGCCCCTAAGCTATTCTAACATCCCTTTCATTCACTCTCTGCACAACAACAAACATCGACGATTGTAATAGCACGGCAGCTGGCGGACTATAGCTGGAGTTAGCTCATCAGTACATTAAATTACAGCAACAACACAAGATACACGCTAGTGATTTTTTCTTTGTGGCTCTCTGTGCTTCGTCTTTTCTTCTTTTATATTATTTTATATATTGCCTTCGGCGACTTTTTGCTAATGCTGCTTCATTGCGGGCGGGCGCTTCTTGGCCAATATAAGTTCACACATCTCTTTTTCAAATCTCTACTGAAGGAGATTTGTGCCATCCATACCTTAGGCTCGACTCAATATATATTTACAAAACATTACAAAACGAACAGCATTTTTTTTTTTTTTAAATTTTGTTATGAATTTTTTGCTGGCATGATGACATTCTAGTTTGTTATCTATCAGAGAAAGTTAACATGAAGTTCAGTTTTTCGGGAAAACACATTTTCGAACAAATTTATATTTTTAACGTGATGTTAATGTTTTGAACAACAAATCAGAAAACCATTTGTCAAACTGTAAAGGAATAAGAGTTGGTTTGGAAGAAGCTGCTCGCTTTGCTTTACGTGTGGGGAAAAAATTACAATGCTGTGGATAACACGGTAAATCTGCTTTATAAAACTCCAAAACAGCGATGAACAGATTTTCGCGTTCTTATCTGCGAGTCTGTAGAGTTTTTTTTTGTACTTCCTTAAATTTTTTAACTTAAATATGGTAGTGTCACTTGTAGTAATTTTTTTTAAATCAAAAACAGACTGAAATAATTTGTTTGATAACCACTAGACTTTTGCATGAATGTACTCATTTCTAGCTTGACAGATCTGCACAGTAGTGTAGTGCCCTTCAAAATACTGCACTCATTCTTTGCTGTACAGTATATTCTATAGGCCAGAAGAAGACAGTACAACATTTTTATTGTTTTCACTTAGAGTGAGTACCACATTTGTCCTTTTTTAGCACGGTTTTATATGTTTGTGATTGTCTATTGTATATTTTTGGTAATATAGTGCCCGACCCCCAGGCAAAAACAGTGATTGTCGAATATATGTATGTATGTATTTTGAATATTCATTTGTAAACAAATAAATATAAAATAATATTAACTATTCATTTAAAACAAAATTTTGTTGAAATCAGACTTCAACGTTGGACACATCAAATGAGTCGCGTTTTAAAGAGTACTCTGCGACAATAAAATCAAAACTATTAGCTAGTGAGCTTAAGCCTACTCCTTCACGTGGCCGGAGCAAAGTGTGGGAGACCTTTTCTCGACTTGCTAATGAAAATGGCATAGAGACGAGTGATGTAGTAGTGTGCAGCAAATGTAAAAACATGTACAAATTCGACAAAAGCACATCCAATTTAGTAAAGCACAAGTGCTACATAATGGCCAATAGCCGAAAGCGCACTCTTCCTCCCATTGATGTTGACCTTGAAACAAAAAAGAAATGCACCAAGCTGGCAACGTAGTGGACCAGGCATGGGCAGCCCTTTGCTCTTGCCTGCTCCCAAAACCCAAACCGTTAGGTTTTTCGGGAGGCGCCAGCAAGTCGGCGCAGACGGTCGACGCTCGTGCCCAGCGATCCGTGAAGATTTACAAAAACAATGCCACTGTAATTAAGGCGCCAGAGAGGCGGGGAAAAGGGTTGTCCACGATCGCTCGAAATTGCAAAAACAAATTGTACGCGTGCGACCGACGCACATGATAGCAATGCAACAACAATTTTAAAAGGAATTGTGCACATCTGCACTGAGTGAAAAAGTTTTGAAAGAGACCATCACCTTTCAAAATACTAGAAGTTTCACTTCTGTCGTGCGTAGGCTTGACACAAACATTTTAAATTTAGCATCTCCAACTTTTTTTGAATAACCAAATTTATGAAATGTTTTAAGTTTTTGTTGCCTTACGTTCCAAATTTTTGTGTCCGCCATATTGAATATGCCATTGTGATTTTTGATCATTTGACAATATTCGTATTTAGAGACCCCGAAAACCCCTTATACGGCTATGATACAGGGCACAAGTTTTCATTAATTAGCTACTTCATTAGAACTTTGAAAGAGACAACTATATGTCTTTTTTGGTTCGGATTTTTTTCGTAATGCGACTACGGTCAGACAAATTTTAAAGGTAAACAATAACAATGGCCGGAATTCGCAGTACATAATTATCAATTTCTGAAGTCCTCGTGCAAACACTCCTGCAGAAATTAATATGAAAGCCTGATTATTACACTGATTATTACACCCCCTCGTGTATATAGATTTAGTTAATTCATAATAATTACACAATTTCACGGCGGAAAACCCATGCCACCGAAAACTTATTTATTTTGTTTATTTATCTTGCTTTTGTGCAGTATAGTTGCTGAAAATTATGGCAAGCCTTCAGCCAAAACCAATATATTCTGTGAGACTTTTTTGTCTAATGAGACATTAATATACTTTTTATATACAATTTAATAAATTACTGACGGTATATTCTATCGAACTAATTTTTTTGTCTGCTATTTTTTTCGATAAACCGATAAGTTTTTCAATTAATGAGCAATTAATGTATTAATCTCTCATTGAAAGTGCCGTATAGTCGTCTTGCTCGCACTTAGGGAAAACCCTATGGTTGCTGTCAAGCCTCTAATTAATGCGCCAATTAATGAAGTTTTTGATACAGTGTCATAATGCTATAAGCACCATGTTTTATTGAGATAGACTAAACTAAACATTTTTGTGTGTTTATTTACATTGTTTTCTCGTCCAGCTATATACAAATACACCCAATGCGCCAAGTGTGCATGCGATCAAATCGGTATAAGATTGAAAGAGCATTGTTCAGCCTTTAAGTTTTGACATTAGCAAAGTTTGTAGCACGTCATAGTTTAACTGTAAATATTTTGATAATGTCAAACATCGCTGTTTTTAAGGGCTTCATTTTCATGTAGTTATATCTGTGACGGAGTCACAAGGCTCGTCGGCAGAGGAGCCCATGGAGGGCGTGAATTTGAAACCAACGAAGGGTGGCCAGGGCCCACGAAAGACCCAGGCAGAGGAGCCCATGGAGGGCGTGGATTTAAAACTCATGAAGGGTGGCCAAGGCCCACGAAGGGCGCCGGCCAGGAACCCACGGAGGGACCCAGCGCGGCAGTGACGAGGGATATATAAATCTAATTTAAATCTATTTAATTAGGAAATTAAATTTAAGTAGCCGTAGCAGCCCCCGAGGAGCGGAGGAGAGAAGAAGAGAGACAGGGACAGGACAGCAGGGATAGTGCAGCGGACCACGAACAGGCGGCAGCGGAGCGCAAGCAACGGCTATGCAAGCCGAGCGACGGCGATGCGAGCCGAGAGCAGTAGAACGGAGCACGAACAGACAGCTGCAGAGCGCAAGCAGCAGCTATGCAAACGGCGAGAGCGAGGGCAGGAGGGCCCGACAGAGCTGAGGCGCATATGCAAATGCGAGGGGCGGGTGTGAGCGGGGGCGGGTGTGAGCGGGATGCGGCAAACACCTGCACTCCGAGAGGCTGCGGGTTTCATCGAGCGTAGGCGAGCACAGGCAGAGGAGAGGCAGCGCTGCCGGGACTTTTTTGCGATGTGAAAAAGTAGGTCAGCGGGAGCTAAAACCTGGACGTAGAAACGCACGGACGCGTCGCTCTGCCGTGGTTTCTTTGACTTTTACTTTTGTTCGTGAACATCGACATCGTCGCCGAGGAGTTTTTTTGTGCATTCGCAGACAGCCGCGGCCGCCGAGAAAAGTGCTTTGGGTCACCGAAGCCCCACCACAACAACAGCAGCAGCAACCGCAGCCACAGGCGCAGCCCCAACGACTACAACAACAGCAGCAGCAACAATAACAACAGCAGCAGCAGCAACAACAACCACAGCCCGGGATCGGAGAGCGTAGCGTAAGGCCTTGATAAAGCCGACGTGCGCAACCCGCTGCAGGTGAGCGGGCAGGGCACGGAAAACCATGACAAAACAATAAATAAACTCCCACAGTTGTCTTTAAAACTAAACCCAGTCGGCATTTATTTATTTGGGCGGATTCCCCGGCCCCTAGCTTTTTTTCTTTCCTGGGCGTGCGCGGACCAACCGTAGAGGCAGCCGCGGTTTTGCGATTAGAGTCGCCGCTGCACTATTGGGAGTTTGAGCGATTTTTTGGAACAAAGCTAATAACTCGCTCAGTTTATTAGATATCAACATGAAAATTTACCAATCGTAATTATATATATAATATATAGGAAAATTCTGAATGAAAATTATCCGGATCAGACAAGTATACCCCATAGCTTTCATAGGAGAGATCGGATAACATTTAAGATATCTGCATAAAACTTTGGAAACTTAAAATTTATACTCTTTTAAGGTTAGCCCGGACGGCCCTCGCAGGGCCCTGCATAGGCATATGAACCTGGCGATAGTTTAAAGGGTTTCGAATTCCTTAAGGATCGACGTGTTTTTCGCGAAAGCAAGTAATTTGCCTGGCGTTCTCCTGGATGCATCTTCTAGCGATGCCAATACCGGGGCGCCTAGGTGTCTGATCCTTGCTCGTGATAGGGCGGGGCACTTGCAGATAAGATGCTCCAAGGTTTCCATTACCTCGGATTCATCGCATTTCCTGCAGTTGCTGTTGATGGTGATGCCTAGCTTAGCTGCGTGCGTCGCAGCCAGGCAGTGTCCTGTGAGGATTCCAACTAGCAGTCTGCAATCTTTCCGTGGTAGAGGCAGTGCGTAGTGGCCGAGTTTTTAATTGCGTTCCTTACACATGATCTTCGAGATCTTGCAGGCTGTGGAGTTCCTCCACATTCTTTTGATTTGCACGTCGGCCCGTCTCTCTAGCTCGCTTTGAAGCGTTCTTAAGGAGACAGGTACGTTCTCCATTCTGTCATTCGCCAGCCCGACACCTTCCTTTGCAGGATCGTCCGCCGCCTCGTTACCATCGATGCCCTGGTGGCTGGGAACCCAGTAGATCCGCACTGACTTTGTCGTGCTGAGGATATCTAGTGCCTCCCTGCTCGCCAGTACACTTTTGGAACAGACGACTGACGACTGCATGGATTTTATCGCCGCTTGGCTGTCTACGAATATGTTGACCGTCTCGTATTGGCGGCTTATACTCTGCGCGGCCTCTGCTACCTTGCTGATGGCAAAGACATCTGCCTGGAATATGCTGTATTGGCTCGGTAACTTACGTGGGCTGCTATATATATTTCTGGCCTAGGCAACACTAAGTGTTGTTAGGTGGAATCTGACATTTCCATTGAAAAGTTCGACATTTTTAAGCATAAACGTACTCAGAACGGTTTGACGTACGACTATCATTTGTGTTGTTTACAGTTACTTAAAAAAATCAATTTCGCAAAAAAATGGAATTAACTCGTGAACATTTTCATGCGAACATTTTTCACAACTTTCGGCGTGGATTATCACGACAAGAGTGCAGCGATGAACTTAAATCTTTGTATGACTATGAAGCACCATCCTATAGCACTGTGAAAAACTGGTACAACGAATTCAATCGTGGCCGACGCTCCCTCAAAGACGAATTCCGCGAAGGTCGTCCAAAAACAGCCGTTGTGCCAGAAAACATCGATGGCGTAC
>VNJO01005129.1:0-38198 GCA_008042535.1 Drosophila tani | reverse complement strand
TTATCGGTCTAATTTCCGGCAGCAGCTTGTCCCCCGGCCATCATCGGCATCGTCTTGTCATCAATGGGTTAATGACAGACGACCTGGCCAGCAGCCAGCAGCCAAACCCTTGGCCAATCCGTTATGCAAGTCCGGGTCACAATAAGGAATTGCCAATAGGAAGTCCGTATCTGCATAAACATCCATAAACATGAAATAAACAAAATACCTAACGGTTAGCGTTGGATAGCGCACAGCAATAACAAAGAGCTCTGGGCCAAAAAAAAAACTAAGCTGGCGACTGAAACTGGTCAAGTTGCATATTACTACAGTTTGAATTTCGATTTTAACCATTTTCGGCTATTTTCAGCCATAGCCATTCCAGCCAGCCCACAAGAGCTTAGGGCCACTCAGATTTTCTCTCAAACGAAAGTGGAGCACCAGAAGCCACTGCTCCACAACGGAGGAAGAGAGGGAGAGAGTGTGGAGCACACGGGGAGAAAACTTGGGCGAGAAAATATAATAAAGAAATTTCAGGTTATTCATTTTGATTAAATATTTACAAGGGACTAAGGTTTCTTAAATGTTGGAATGGGTAAATAAGCATTATAAATCATTGGATCTAATATCAATAGATATGACAAAAAAAATAGCTATAACCTAAAACTAGCTATTTAACGCTAAAAAACGCTAGCCACAGAATTACAATTTGTCTGGACTGATTCTTCTGTTCTCTTTTGTGCATACTGAGCGTGAGCGGCAGCGCCGACTGAGAAAAATCCTCTCCCGCGGGATAGGGCCGTGCTGACTGCTAATTTAGATCGATATGATGATAAGACATTTTAGATTTTATTATATCTATTCCTTAAATATTATATTCATCATGTAAAGTGCATTCTAGAATGACAGAGAAACTTGAAAATACTGCATTTAACTGATGGAATTTAACATATTGAGAAAATTAATAATAAATATAAAAATGTCTCCTTAAAAAAGGTCTTCAATGAATCTTTCCTGAAGTCTGTGTTCCCAATATCTGAATATATTTCAGTAATAAAGAATTCTGTAAAAATGCCGAGTGTACCTTTTTCTGAAAAAAAAAAAAAAACAATAATAATAACTACATTTTCTCTCCGTGTAACGTGAGTGAGAGCGAGAGTCAGGTATATTTGCAAAGGGCACATGCTGGATATGATGTGAAAGGTCAACACTCTCGCGATCGCGATCCCGCGGAAAGGGAGAGTGGAGCGAAGAAGCTGGAGAAAGAAAAGCGAAGACCAAGACGAAGACGAAACAATGTGGCCTTCAATGGGTCGCGGTCGTGGGGCTCTTGCGCTTGGCTCCATTCATCTCGTGTCGCCGCCGAAAGAGATTATCTCTGCACTTGCTCGGTGGCTCGCTGGCCGTCGCGTCGCGTCTCGTCTCTTACATAACCCAGCTCCCAGCTCCCGGCTCCCGACTATAAAACGGCGCGCGGCCACGATTGCCGAATCATTTCCAGTCCGTTGAGAGGCGAGCTATCATCCGAGAGTCCTTGGCAACGAATCCAGACACAATGGCGGCCTGTTTCATAGTGAGTTTCCGCGGAGCAACTCCTCCCAGCATCGGATCCTAACCTTCCTCCCAATCTCAGATCAGTGCGCTCCTGCTGGCCAGCCCGGCTGTGTGGGGCAAGCCCACGTTCGGACGCGAGCACGTCCACATCCGC
Organism: Drosophila tani; assembly: GCA_008042535.1. Lineage (NCBI taxonomy): Eukaryota > Metazoa > Arthropoda > Insecta > Diptera > Drosophilidae > Drosophila > Drosophila tani. The sequence continues at coordinate 36,511 of VNJO01005129.1, read as the reverse complement.
ATCCATCTTCCTGAGAGCGGTGGCGATCACGGTGGCCACGGAGGCGGCGATTTCGGTGGCCATGGAGGCGGTGACTTTGGAGGGCACGGAGGCGGTGACTTTGGAGGCCACGGAGGCGGTGGGGGCTATGAGATTCACTCCCACGATGGCGGGTACAGCGGAGGAGGAGGCGGCGGCGGCGAAGGCCATGTGGCCACCTATGCCGTCATCACGGAGAACCATGGTGGAGGCGGAGGCCACGGCGGGCACAGCTCCGGCGGCGGATACAGCTACGGTGGCGGCCACGGCTCTGGCCACGATGACGCCAAGATTGCAGCCATCGCAGCTGCTGCCGGTTCCTCCTCATCCGACCACGGACACGGTCACGGAAGCAGCGGCCACGGTGGAGACTACGGCGGCCATGGCATCGCCAACATTGCAGCCATCGCTGCCACCTCGGACTCCTCGGCCCACGGAGGCAGCAGTGGAGGATACGGAGGATACAGCGGTGGGGGCGGACACGACACGCAACTGATTGCCGCAGCTGTTGGTTCCAGTGACGCGCACGGCTCGTCCGGCGGATACGACGCTGGCTCCTCGGGCGGCTATGGTGGTGGATCGTCCTACAGCGCTGGCTCCTCCTACAGCGGCGGCTCGTCCTACAGCAGCGGCGGTGGATACAGCGGTGGCGGTGGATACAGCGGCGGTGGTGGATACAGCGGCGGCGGTGGATACAGCGGTGGACATGGTGGTGGCTACAGCAGCGGAGGCGGCTCCAGCTACGACACCCAGGTGGTGGCTGCTGCTGCAGCTTCCGGCAGCGGTGGCTCCTACGGCGGATCCTCTGGCGGCGGCGGCGGTGGCGACGGGTACAGCTACTCGGCGCCAGCTGCCGGCGGCTGGTCGGGATCCGCACCCTCCAGCTGGTCGTAGACGGCAAAGTCCGACCCTGGCCACCATCTGGTCGTCTAGTCTACTCTATAACGCCCTCATGCCCTCCAGCTCACTCCATCCACACGGAACTCTTAACTTATATACGGCTCGTTCATCCATATTCCATACATCCTCACGCGATGCTGATGTACAAAATAAACCATGATAGTGTAATAATTTAAACCAGCCTTTGAGCTCACCTAGGTCCCAGTGGGGGGCCAGCTATTGAGGACTCGGGGGTTCCTAGGACAGAACATAGTTCAGGAGCCAGAATTTCGTTTGGGAAATAATTGTTTGTCAATTATAATCCCTGAGAAATGCCAGAAAAATATTTAAAGAATGCTGCCAGAGTTTCAAGTCGATAGTTTTGAACACTATATATTTTATATGGTTGGAAATGCTTTCTTAATGCAAAAAATCTTCTGATCAAAAGTAAAATACCCTCCTTTGCCAGGGTATCAACATATATCAAGGGGAACTCCCTCAGCATCAAATTGCTTACACTATAATTCCCAACTGGGAATTTGGTTCAGTTCTGCGTTAAGGGCCCAAGCCTGCAGGATTTGTATACCTAATAAAACTATGCAAGGGTATGATTATGTCTATACTTTGAAATGATATATTAATTACTAATTATTAGGCTTCGTTTTGCGTTCGTTTGATAAAAGCTTTTTACATCTTGGATCATTATCCGAACAATATATCCAACTTTGGCGAGCAGAATCCACACAATTGAGATCCTCTCAGTAATCATCATCTTTCCCGCTGATCGGCGCCGAGTCCGACTCCCCCTTGAGCGGCTGGATGAGGGTGCGGTTGACCACATCGTAGGTGGTGAAATAGAAGGCGCTGGTCAGCGCCGACTTGATTAAGGTGGGCATTATGCCCTTGTAGAAGCCGTGCAAGCCCTCCCTCCGGAACGTGGTCGCGATGCAGTGCAGCACCTTGGGGCAGTCGGGGCTGGGGCCGTCCAAATTTGTCACCTTCTTGAAGCTGTCCAGCTGGATGCGCTTCCTAAGCACGTCCACCGGATAGATGATCACCTTGGCCACCACTCCGGCCAGTGCTCCGTTCAGGAACAGAAAGGCGCTGTGGATCTCGTGGTTGATCTCGGTGCACTTCGCAAGCGAGGCCGCCTTCACGTGGTTTTGCCGACTATTCCTGTCCGCCCCCATCAGAGAGTTCAGGTACTTGTAGACCAGAAAGTTGATGCCCACCAGTGGGAACGTCTCGCCCATGGTAAAGGGCAGCCCCGTCATTATGCCCCTCCAGCCGAACTTGCGGTACACCAGCCGCACCCCCTGCAGCGGACTCAGCCGACTGCGTTCCGAGTTGGGATCGACCACCACAACCATAGTTCGGACCACGTCGAACGGCTGGGACGCCATGGCGCCCATGCATCCCGAGAAGCCGCCGCAGAGGAAGTGCCGCAGCGAGGGATGGTCGTCCAGGTACCGCACCTTGTGCGCCAGGTCCCGGAAACGCTCGTAGGACCAGTACTGCACGATGGCATAGGAGATGCTTATCATCTGGCCGGAGGTGTGGCCGCGCATCAGGCCCCGGGCTCCCTCCTCGGCGTACATCTTGCGGAAGCCCTGCAGCATGCCCTGGTACTTGGCTTTCTTACTGTCCCTGAACGGCTCCACCTGGATCTGAAAGCGGATTTTCAGCACGTCGAACGGATGCGTTACGAAGCGCGTCATGGCTCCGGTCATGGCGCCGGCAAAGGCCTGCAACACCTGAACCATCACTGGGTGGTTTTCTCCGGACTGTCGATCCCGATCCATTGAACCGAAATCGTAAGCTATGTCAGTTCGCTCAAGACTCTAGATTCTAGTGCCTTAAATGCACAACATTTTCAATTTTTGCTGTCTTGCAGCCTACTAAGATCGAAATGATTCAAAGAATGCGAACCTGGGAACTTCAGACGGAATGGTTCCCCACAAGAAGGGGAATCAGTGGCCAAATGGGGGATCCACTGTGGTTCCAATACACGATATTTTAGCAAGAGGATATTGGCACTAACTTTTCAAAGACATTTCTAAGTTATAATTCTAAAAACAAACATATAAATCTAACTTTGTACTATATTTATAATCTAATTCAGTCGTGGAACTTCGCACGGAATGGTTTCCCACCAGAAGGGGAATCAATGGCCAAAGGGGGGATCCACTGTGGTTCCAAAACACGATATTTTAGCAAGAGGATATTGGGCACTAAGTTTTCATTGATCGCTTCTACGTCACCTATATTATTCTTATAATATTAAAACCTTACTAAATAAATAAACCATGTCTTGGCTAGATTCAAGATTCATAATATTCTTTACCACATATTTCCAACTTATAATTCTAAAAACAAACATCTAAATCGGACTTTGTACTATATTTATAATATAATTGATTACTTACCCGTACTGACCAGGCATCCCCCTCGAATCTCTTGCAGCTATCGCCAAGCACCAGGTCGTCGCGTACACGCAAAAGTCGCAGGTCAAGCACGAGAACCGGCACATCCAGCTGGTGCGGGAATACGGCTTCCATCCGCGCACCAAGGCCTCCGTGGAGGATGGCGACGTGCTGCCCCGCAAGTTCGAGCCCTTTCCGGAGCACATGTACGGCAAGCCGCTCGAGGAGATTGACACCTTCATCTACGAGGAGGTGAGTGTGTGACCCGCTACCTCTGCCTCTGCGCTCTGCGCTCATTATCCGCAGAGCCGCCGCCTCACCCCAGTTGGCCGCCCCATTGGCTCTAATTAAAAAGTCACACGGACGCGACCCAGTGCCCGTGGATCCGTGGGGCAGGGGATGGGGATGGGGATTCCGGAGGCGGTCGGAAAGGGGTGGTAGCAGGTGCAAGTGGCACAGCGGAAATGGAACGCGACGCGGCTTGCTGCCTTCTGCCTGCTGCCTTGCCTTGCTTTTGTTTTGATACCTTTTGCTGTTTTTGTTGCATTTTGCGGCGCATTGTGGGCACAAGTGGATATGCACTTTCCGCGGCCAAGAGGGTCCGGAGGCGGAGGCTACGGCTACGGATACGGATACGGGGTTACCGGGGTTAATGGAAACGCCTAGAACGGCCCTCGTGGGGCCCTTTTCGAAAGCCGAAAAGGAAATCAGCGTAAATGCCGCGAGAGCGCGAGCGCTCGTTAAATTTCAAAGGCGGGAATAAATTTTTGGAGCTACATCAAACAAAGGACACACACAATTGCGCGCATACGGTTTGGTTTGGCCACTGTGTGGGAATATGGGTCATGTCATGCACAGCACAGCACAGCACAGCACAGCCCAGTCCTCCGTCCTTCCTGCTCTCCGCTGCCTGCTCCGGGCAGCAAAGTTGACAACCGTATTTACGTGACTCAAACAAAACTGGCCCGTACTCCGCTGCCGCAGCAGCCGCAGCGGACAAATTATAGGCGAACATGCAAGTGTACTCAAGACTTGGCGGCTTTCAGGCTTCAGCTTTCAGCTTGCGGGTCTCGGCTCACCACCGAACCACCGACCGACCAACCGACCGCCCGACCACGTGTCGTGGCAAAATAACTCACAGGATAGCATAGCGCGAGTGGGCAGAATAAACATGCAAGTGACCAGGGTACGGCTGCAATATGTAATGGGAGGTGGAAATGGACTTTACTGGGAGGCGGAGCCGGAGCCATGAGATGAGCGTACCTGCGACATCGAGTGATGTGTTTATCGACCGACGGATATCCATACCTCTGCCTCCGCTGCCTCGTTCTCCTTCTGCTTCTCCTCCAAAGTCCAAGACAAACACAGTCCAGGCAATCTATAATTAAATCTTATTGGCCGGAGGCTTAGAGTCCGGCTGAAGCCCCAAAAGGCAAATATAACGTGGCTCCTGGCTTCTGGCTTGTGGGTCACATCTCCCACGACGACGACGGCCAGTGCTGCTCCTGTGTTGTTCCACATTCTGTAATTAAATCTTAGCTGTAGATTCAAGCAACCAAAGTTCCTTGACCAAATATTAATACGGCAGCCTACCGAACCAGAAAACCCGATGGAGCAATACCTAATGGGTAAATCACTTCCTTGTAACTCCTAAATCAATGCAGGTATTATTTGTACCTAAACATAGCTTCAATTATTTAATTAAAAACTCCCAAATTAAACCTTAATGTTAAGCAAGTTCCTTTAATGAGCAGTTTCTGCCTGCTTTCCTTATTAAACCATTTTTAATCAGAGCTAAAATCATCTTAAAAGTTAAATAACCATAACCTTCTTATATTACCAATTAATCTTAGCTTAATTATAGTTACTAAGGTAATCAAACATAGCAGAACTGACTATATATAGCCCTGATAAAACCACATTGACCAGAGACTCTTTTTAGTTCAGCTGCCTGCCCTGCCTCAAGAGTAAATCCCTTCGAATTGAGGCCGAACAAGCAACAGAAAAGTTAAACAAAGTGGCAGAGCAAGCCCAAGAATGCCTGCCCATTCGCTTCTATAGCCAGGTGGAGGAATCAAAGTGCTTAATTGCATTTAATGGCACTCACTCCTGGCAAACACGTCGTCCCTGCTCCTCTCCGGCGCCGCGATAAGACACAGCCACAGAACAGACGCTGCCGCCGCATGTTTGCCTGAAATGCCGAACAAGGCCCTCTAACACAACTTTTCATTTCGGGCACTTAAAAGTACACACGCTTATCCTTAAGCTCCCTCCCTGCCTCGCCACAAGCCCCAACCCCCAACCACACAGAGGAGGGGAAGCGGAGGAGCAGGCGGCACAAGTGCCCTCGCTCATGCAAATTTCCAGCTCCAGCTCTCGGCCCACAAAATGGTAAATGGCAAACTGCCGCCACCCAATCGTAATTTTTGCTTGTTACATTAAAATTTCTGCTTACTCGGCTGAGCGACGTTTATGTGTGTATTACAGTGACAAACGACCTTCAGACAAGTGGGCCTCCAGAGGGGCGGGGGCGGACGGACGAGGCATCATCCTCGGCAGAGGCGCACATCATCTGCATATATAATTGAGGAAATCAGGGCGCTAATGAACAACTTGGCCCGGGCGGGCAGCTGCTTCAGGTTACGCCGCGCTCTCCGTTCAGGTTCAGGTTCTCCCCTCCGGCGGCAAACAAATCGATATTTCCGAATGTGGCCCAGGGAGCAGGACAGAGCAGGGCGGAACGGAACGGCATGACGAGCGCACGACACGCGCTCCCTGGAGGGCAGGAGTCGGTCCGATTGCGGGCTGAATAATGGTATTAGCCGATTACGGGGGAATTTACTGCCCTGGCCATGCCATGCTCTGCTCGAGATGATCAATGTTTAATGCCGTCTCCAGATTCTAGGGCTCCAATCCGCAGCGCCGGCTCATGCTCATCCAAATGCAGAGAAAATATGTACGAATTCTGATAAAAACGTGCTCACGCACGCACACTTACACAGATACACATACCTCGCGCGAATGTGGTTATGTCGAAAGAGCACGCTTGCCCCTTTTTTCTCTGCTCTGCTCACCTCTCTCGCTCACTCTCATTAATAACACATGCTTATTTCTTTCATTTGTGGAACTTTTGCGAAAATCCAGTAATTTATTGGAAACAATTTTTACGTGAAATTTCAAAGTGAATTTTAAATGCACATGTTCGTTTGTGTGAAAACTGGTTTTGCAAAATTACATGTGGGCCCCGCAAGCGGGTCGCCCAGACGGCGTGTTTCGGTGTGTCGGCAACGGTCAAAAGTTCCTGCAAGCACAGAAAGTGGAAAATTCGAATTAGCATAGGGCCAGGGGGTGCTCCCGGGTACTTCTACTCACCATTTAGTGGGCGATGGCTCTGCATTTACTTGGAACGTGCACGCATCTTTCTGCGCTTACGCTTCAACCTACGCATACGCTTCTTACGCCACTGAAAACGAGAGAAAACACACGATTAATTGATGTTCGATGCACTGCCCGCCTTCACCGCTGCCGGTTCAAGTTATTTTTTAGTTCTTCTTCACTTTTCACTTTTATATTACCTTAGCTCTCATTTTCCTTCTGGTCGGAACGACGATTTGAGAACGAAAGAAAGAACTCAAAGCGGAAGTCAGCGAACTAGGCTCGCAGTAGCACGCAGGGTTGCTTTGGCAGAGTTGCTTTGCGCAGGGTTGCTTTGCGCATAGCGCTGCCAACTTAACAGCTGATTATGGGCAGCACTTGTGGTGAACAGTGTGCCCGCTGGTCACAAAACAAAACCGTAACGGTTTTTTGACGAAAGCCTAGTACTAGATCTATGATACAATTATATAAGCCTGTCTGATCGAGAGAGCTGCCCTCTTTAGAGGACGATATTTTTGACATTGCTTTCTCTTCCTAGCACGTCTCTCAGAGAGCGAAGAAAGAGAGATTGTATATAGAGAGATGTATCGCCCCGTCACTTTCCACTTGCGTTGTACTATAATTCTTAACGAGTTCTAGCTGTCATTAAGTGGTAACCATGCTGAATACTGACGAGGGACAACTCTTTCGTTTTCTTCCTCTTCCCTTGCAAAACAATTAAATCATGATAAGGTGAACAAAAACAGTTGCCAACTTTGCAAATCATTTAGTTAGGTTTTTTTATTGTTTAATGTTATGCTAGGAAATTTGAGCGCGGAAAATTAAGTAAAAGCTTAAATATTCCCGCGCAGTCTGGCAACGTTAAATATCTAAGGTGTGTGAACGTTGTCGTGGAGGGAAAAATCCTATTTCGGGCGAATTGCAGCATTATGAACGGAAAATCTTGCGAGCACACTGCATATTGTTTATTTTTTATACGGTCACGCTAATTTGAGCGCTCCTTTCGAATTGCAGACGTTCTGCGTGGTGTCCAAGCGGTTCCGCAAGAACTACATCCACCGCTTCACGGGCACAAAGAGCCTGTTCCTCTTCTACCCATGGAGCCCAGCGCGGCGGGTGTGCGTGTACATCGCCACCAATCAGTTCTTCGACTACTGCGTCATGGCCACCATTCTGTTCAACTGCATCTTCCTGGCCATGACGGAGACCGTGGAGGAGGCAGAGTGAGTATCAACTATTGTCTGTCCAAAGACGAGCTCTTAAATCCCTCCTCTGGTGCCCCGCAGGTACATCTTCCTGGCCATCTACTCCATCGAAATGGTCATCAAGATCATCGCCAAGGGCTTTCTGCTCAACAAATATACGTATCTTCGCAACCCGTGGAATTGGCTGGACTTTGTGGTCATCACCAGCGGGTACGCCACCATTGGCATGGAGGTGGGCAACCTGGCGGGGCTGCGGACCTTCCGCGTGCTGCGCGCCCTCAAGACGGTGTCCATTATGCCCGGATTGAAGACGATCATCAACGCGCTGCTGCACTCCTTCCGCCAACTGGCGGAGGTCATGACGCTGACCATCTTCTGCCTCATGGTCTTCGCGCTCTTCGCCCTCCAGGTCTACATGGGCGAGCTGCGCAACAAGTGTGTGCGCCAGGTGCCCCCCGACTGGACGAACGTCTCCCATGCAGACTGGCACATGTGGGTGACTCTTATTGATCGTATGAGATGGGAACTAATCTGTGTCTTTCCTGCAGATGGGTCAACGACACCGACAACTGGCTGTACGACGAGGATGAGCTGCCTGTGCTGTGTGGCAACCTGACCGGCGCCCGCCACTGCCCCTTCGAGTACGTGTGCCTCTGCGTGGGCGAGAACCCCAACCACGGCTACACCAACTTCGACAACTTCATGTGGTCCATGCTGACCACGTTCCAGCTGATCACGCTGGACTACTGGGAGAATGTCTACAACATGGTGAGTAGCTCGAAATTGCGGCTAGTTTCTGCTGCTAATTCCGTGCTCCTCTTAGGTGCTGGCCACCTGTGGCCCCATGAGCGTCTCCTTCTTCACGGTGGTGGTGTTCTTCGGCTCGTTCTACCTCATCAACCTGATGCTGGCCGTGGTGGCGCTGAGCTACGAGGAGGAGGCGGAGATTACGAACGAGGAGCGGAAGAAGGACCTGCTGGACCACCGGGACGACTCCACGTTCAGCTTCGATCCCTCGGTGCTGAATGTGAAGAAGCTGAACAAGAACAACAAGAAGAAGATCGACTCGCGGAAGGGCGTGCTCCTGGCCTCCTACAGCAAGAAGAAGACGCGGCGAAAAAAGACCAAAGGCGGCAAGGAGGGCGGCGGCAATGGCAACGGGAACGGAAATGGCAGCAACGGCACCGATCCCAAGTCCCCCACGGCCACGCCGAGTCCCGGGCCGAGTCCTCGCCACAGCGCCACCCCGGAACGTCCCTCGGCGCTGACTTTGCAGGCCCAGAAGCAGTACCAGCAGATGGAGCAGCAGAGCCAGCTGGCCAAGGCCAGCGGCACCGCCACAGACACTGCCACTGTCAGCGCTCCCACGCCCAAGGCGCGCATCAGCTTCCAGGACAGCGGCGTGGGCGTGGGCGTGAAGAACCCCAACATGCTGTATCCCTCGGACTACAAGGGCCAGCTCATTGCCAGCAGTCGCCAGGCTAGCTCCAATTCCAGCGGCGTCAACCGCGAGTCTTCGCAGGACGACTCGGGCGTGGTGGACGATCACGAGGAGCAGGACACGGTCAACGAGCTGGGCCACGTGTCCACCGTGGAGCTGGCCCTCTCGCCGCGCGAGGTGCGCCTGATCAAGTGCAACGGGAACATAGCCCGCATCAAGAACCACAACGTGTACGCCCTGCACCAGGAGTTCTCCTCGGAGGTGGTGGTTATCGGTGAGTTCTTTTTCCTTCCTTTCCCTTGGAGGATTACTGATGACTCCCCTTATAAACAGACGATCTGCCCGACCGGAACTGCGATCGCTGCGTCCACTGGTGCACCGACTACGAGGGCTGGCTGCAGTTCCAGAACTGCCTGTACAAAGTGGTGCGGGATCCGCTCTTCGAGCTGGCCATTACCCTGTGCATCGTCCTCAACACCGCCTTCCTGGCCATGGAGCACCACGGCATGAGCGAGAGCTTTCGCAACGCCCTGGACGTGGGCAATAAGGTGGGTTTAGTCTCGGGTTTTCCCTTGAAAGTCTACAGTTTCTTGGGCTCCCCCAGGTCTTTACATCCATATTCACATTCGAGTGCATTGTGAAGCTGATGGCGCTGTCCAAGGACTTCTTCCTGTGCGGCTGGAACATCTTTGATCTGCTCATCGTGACGGCGAGTCTGCTGGACATTATCTTCGAGCTGGTCGATGGCCTGAGTGTGCTGCGTGGCCTGCGATTGGTAAGGAGGTGCCGTTGGGAGAACCTTCTTGTATATATATCTAATATTATCTCTTAGCTGAGAGTGCTAAAGCTGGCCCAGTCGTGGACCACAATGAAGGTGCTGCTCAGCATTATCATCTCAACAATCGGCGCCCTGGGTAACCTCACGCTGATCCTGGTCATTGTCATCTACATATTCGCCGTCATTGGCATGCAATTGTTCTCCAAGGACTACACGCCCGAGAAGTTTGACCCAGACCCAGTGCCCAGGCAAGATCTAGTCTGGAAGCGGCTTAATGGTGATCCTTCATTCCTTTTTTATCTCTCCTTAGATGGAACTTCAACGACTTCTTTCACTCGTTCATGATGATCTTTCGCATTCTGTGCGGCGAATGGATCGAGCCCCTCTGGGACTGCATGCGGGCTGAGGAGGAGGTATGATTTGGTATAAGCACAGCTCCGACTTTGCTCTAATCCCCTCTAATTGCAGCAAGGAGCCTCCACCTGCTTTGCCATATTCCTGCCGACGCTCGTCATGGGCAACTTCATGGTGCTCAACCTGTTCTTGGCTCTGCTGCTCAACAGCTTCAACTCCGAGGAGCTCAAGTCGAAGAAAGAGGCAAGTCAGGGTCCCCGGCGATCCGATCAGTTGCTCTTAACGTTCGTGAATGTCTATATGTCTATATATGATTGTCTATGTGTGTGCCAGCCATGTTACTTAAACCACCGAACAACTAAACTCAAAAACGCTCGAAACCGGCACGGAAAGCGGAGGGCCACCTCCCGCCCCGTGCCCTAAATGATCCCCTAAACTGGCTGGTTCAGCCGATCGATGGCTAGATCGATCCCCCGTGTTTGACTTGAATTTGCCTTGCACTCTTGATGTGGTTTCCGTATCTTTGCGTATTTCCGTATTGTGTGTGTGTCTCCGAGTGTGCGATGGTACCCACCACCCCCTGATCTGAGATACCAGTTGAATTATACACCATACGATCTGTGGCACTCTTCTGTTTCCCAAACGAGCAAATTCAGTTTTGATTTTCATGTTTTATATGCCAAATTCTCTCTCTCACCAAACTCCATCGCTCCTCTGCATTGTGTTACTAAACTGTTTCTATTTAACTAAAGACTAATAAATACCCACCCAGCACAGGGACTACCCCTTTGCTGGGTTCTTCAGTTCGGCCCTGTCCGAGATCTGTTTGCATAGGGTTTGTTCTGAGAACAGAGAGCTGAGAAGTCCTAGAAACTATACTATACTATACTATTCTTACATGAATTCTATACTCTTGAGTATTAAACATTTCTTAATAAGATGCTTTTATTTTGATACTTCGCCAGTATTAAAATTATACTAATCTGGACCAAACCTTGAGTAAATCACTAACGCGACAAACAGAAAAGCACTAAATTTTAGCAAACGCGAAAAGTTATCGGAAGTTCGATGTGGGTTGGTATAAAAATAATACTCGAAAATACAAAATTAAATCTAAGGAGTATAAAAACTATTCTATTGAGTATATTTTGATATTATGAAGTATTAAATCTTTACTAAACTCGTTAAAAATACACAATTAATACTATAGAGTATAAAAACTTTACTATTGGGTATATATTTAATATTATGAAGTACTAAATCTATACTAACGCGTTAAAAATAAACAATAAAAACTATAGAGTATAAAAACTATACTATCGAGTATTAAAAGTATTATTATTGAGTATTAAAGTATTAATTCTATACTAAACTCGTTATACTGCTTTAGTATATTTTTAAGACAACGCGTAGAAAGGTTAAACCCTTGCTGATTAGGCTATAAACCTTGAAATTTGCAACATAAATCCCCAATAGCTCTCTTATAACCTCCGTCTCCAGAACAGATCCTAGTAAGTCTCTCGTTTAAGTCTCAATAGGTCTACATGTATAAAAACAATCTCTACATGCACTTAAGCGTACTCCAATTAACCAATTTCTGTTTGCACAATGCGTTTAAATCTTAACTTGTCACACGAAACACACACCAAACACTGAACTCTGAACTCTAACCTCTAAACACTGAACACTAAACTCTATACACTAAACTCTCAACACCAAACACTAAACACGAAACTGATAAACCGAAAACTAAAACCTCTTAAATACACACTGAAAACGTTAAACAGATTTTCAAGAAGAAGGTAATTTTTACAAACTAAACCGTTCTTAAACTCGCTTTAAACTTGCTTGCCTCGTTTGCGTTAACTCGTATCCAAAACCGTATCTAAATCCAGACTGCCGTATGTGTAAATACTTATGTATATCTAGAGATCAGGCCCCGTAATACCATATATATAATCTTTTGTGTTGCCTGCCCTAGCCTAATCCGTGTTCAGTTCTGTATATGCATTGGATCCCCAATTAATCGATAATCGTAAATGTCTATATGTTATATATCGATGTCTATTCAAAAAGAAACTTGTCGTAGCGAACTCTTCAGTTGAGTGTCCCCCACTACGATTCACTGCGTCCTAATGCTGTGCCTCTCTGTCCCCCGAACAGGAAGTGGGCGAGGAGTCCAAGCTGGCGCGGAGCATAGAGCGCGTGCGCGACCTCATCCGCAAGAAGCGGCAGGAGCGGAAGGATCGCAAGGAGCGCCAGTTCGCCGAGAAGTTCCAGCAGATCGTGCTGGACGCCCAGCAGGCTCACGCTCAGCAGGCCCACTCCCAGCAGGCTGTTGTGGGTCTGGAGCGGGGCGACAAGCCGGGAGTGCTGGCCGAGACCAAGTTCCACAGGCTGAGCTATCAGGTGAGTCTCCCCGGCCTCTGGTGCCGCCAGGTAACTCATGTTTCTGCCTCGCAGGAGTCCATGAATCGGCCCGTCTCCGGCTCGGACTTTGGCTTCCAGATACCCCTGCACGACGGCCTGCACACGATCGTCGACGGTCTCGAGTACGACGAGGTCGCCGATCTGCCCGAGCAGATCCAGCTGCAGGCCCATCCACTGCCACCCAACGCTGACTCGCTGCCCCCCACCTACGAGAGCGCCATGATGGCCACCGGCGCCAATGGCAATGGGAATGGGAATGGCCACAGCCAGAACCTGACGCCCTTCGTGCAGGCGGAGCGCCGGCTGCACCACCAGATCTCGTCGGGCGTGAGCACGCAGCAGAACGACTCGCGCGACGAGGCCACCTACACGGAGTCGATCGAGCTGCGCCTGCTGGGCCAGTACAACTCCACGGACACGGATCCGTATGCGTATGCGAACGACCAGCGGAGCGGCTGCGGCTCCTTCAACCGCGGCGACTCGCTGCAGGACAGGAGCGAGGACCACGACGAGGCCTACCTCAAGTACCAGAAGTCGCTGCTGACGCGCTCGCCCAGCTACCGCAAGTCGCTGGACCGCCTCTCGCAGTCCAGCGGCCAGTCCCAGCGGTCGCTGCTCAAGTCGGAGGAGGCCGAGATGCGGCGGCACTCGAGCGGCCACTCCCTCAACTCCATATCGATCGAGCAGGACGAGCTGCTCTCGCAGCAGGGCAATCTGCGCGAGGAGCTGCTCAACTGCGACCAGAAGGAGCTCTTCCAGTTCCTGCAGGAGGAGGACAAGGCCCTCAGCTGCATCTCGCAGGCCATCCGTTCGCGACGCCCCTCCAGCCAGCTGGCGGAGAGACAGACGGAGAGCGAGCCGCTGGTGGAGCACTCCGAGTTCGACAACATCATCCAGAGCTTCGAGAAGGAGCTGGAGGAGATCAAGCGCTCGACCACCTCGCTGGAGCGCAAGCTGTCCACGCTCTCGGAGCCCTCGCCGGCGGCCGACGAGGCCACCAAGGCCATAATGGAGCACATTGCCATAATTACGGGCGCCTCCGAGCGCTCGGCCGCCGACGAGGTGGTGCATCCCCTGAATCCCTACGACAGCTACGACCTGTCCACGGTGCCACGCCGCTCGCAGTCCGTCAGCGCCGCCGCCCAGCGCCAGTCCGTGAAGCTGAAGCGGCGCAGCCTGGAGAAGCAGCGCAAGATCGACGAAGACTTCAGCATCTCGAACGAGATTCGCAAAATCTGTGATCAAATCCACGCCCCCTTCGTGGCGATGGAGGCCATGGCAGTGGCCGCCACCAGCGCCAGCGCCAGCCAGGCCGCCACCCAGCAGAGCCAGTCGCCCTTCCTGCGGCGCAAGATCGATCCCTTCGCCGTGCAGTTCGACCGCTTCAAGCGCCTGTCCCTCATCGAGCGCGTGGAGGAGCTGCCCGAGGAGGAGAAGCCCATCTCGACGCTGCGCATCGAGTCGGAGAAGATGCCGCGCAAGTTTCTCCACCAGCCCATGCGCGACCAGCTGCGCCTGGACAGCCTCTCGCTGAAGAGCACCCACTCGTACGAGAACCTGCTGATCCAGAAACAGAAGCTGGGCATGGCCACGCCCCCGGGCGGGGCCGTTCCCGCCACGCCGCCCACCTCCTTGAAGTCGAGCATCGAGCCACCGACACTGGCGCAAATTTCATCGCTAAAGACCACCCCGCCGCTGGCTGCTCTCACCGAGCACCAGCAGCACTTTCATGCCACGAGCATCCAAGCAGATCCCACTCACGGCCCCGGCCACGCCCACGCCCATGCCCACACCACACGTGCCCATCATGGCCATGGTCATCCAACGGCTGGGCAGCGGCGACGCCCGGAGCATCCACAATCGACGCTAGACAAAGCCGCCTCCTTCCAGTCCGCGCGCACCGAGTCGCACAGCTCGGGAGCGGCCGACACGAGCTCCTCGGCCCTGGCCCTGGCCCTGGGCCACAAGACTGACCACGAGTCGGCGCCGCCAGAGGCCACGCAGAAGCCGTCGGCGTTCACGCGACTGACCGAAAAACCATGGCATTGTTTGGTTTCCTACGTAGACGATCTCACTGTCGGTGGGAGACGTAACTCGCAGGGAGCTTACAATGATCCCATGACTTTTCCGAGCTTTGGGACGGCCAAGCCGCCCAAGGTGCCCGACGACTGTTTCCCCCAGAAGTGCTACGACCAGTGAGTACCTAATATACCTTTTAACTAATCTTTGATTCCGATTCCAACGACCTTTAGCTTCTACTTCCGCTGCCCCTGGTTCATGAGCTGCATGGACACGCAGAGCGCCAAGCACTGGACGCGGGTGAGGACGGCTGTCTTGACGGTTGTCGATACTCCGGCCTTTGAGTGGTTTGTGCTGGTGCTGATCTTTGCGTCGAGTATCACGCTCTGCTTCGAGGACATCAACCTGGACAAGAACAAGACCCTGAAGCGGGTGCTCTACTGGATCAACTTCTCCTTCTGCCTCATATTCGTCGTGGAGATGATCCTCAAGTGGCTGGCGCTGGGCTTCTCCAAGTATTTTACCAGCTTCTGGACCATACTCGACTTTATCATAGTGTTTGTAAGTTGCCTTTGGAATGGGAATGGGAATGGAACTTAACCCAGTTATTCCCTCAGGTGTCGGTATTCTCGCTGCTCATTGAGGAGAATGAGAACCTGAAGGTGCTGCGCTCGCTGCGCACCCTGCGAGCCCTGCGCCCACTGAGAGCCATCTCTCGGTAAGTTGCGAGCAGAGACGCTGCTCTTTCGATAGGCTGCACCACCACCTACTCTGGGGAAGAAGGCTCTCTCTCTGTCTGCGTAGGAACTTCCGCTCTCTACTACTATCTATCTGCCTTTCCGGAGAGGAGACTGGGTCAGACCGAGCGAGGCGATCAAGCCGTGTTGAGCAGTGTTTAATACAATACCGTCTTCTTTATGGATTTCGAATAGAAATACGTACTCGTAGAACACGCATTGCATCGTCCTCGCCTCCTGTCCTGTGTCCTTCGTCCTTGAATCTGCGTAGCCTTCTCCGCCTCTGTAATCTGTATATTGTAGATCTGTACATATGTTTAGATGATTAGCTAAGCTAGCATAGATAGGCGAGATCCCTCCTAGCACTGCCTCCGACCAGCGTCCCGTAACGACTAGCCTCTCTTCTCACCGTCCATTTCTATTCCAGGTGGCAGGGAATGCGGATTGTAGTAAACGCTCTCATGTATGCAATACCATCAATTTTCAATGTCCTTTTGGTTTGTTTAGTTTTTTGGTTGATCTTCTCCATAATGGGTGTTCAGTTCTTTGGTGGTAAATTTTTCAAGTGCGTCAACGAGCTGGGCGAGCTGCTGCCAATCACAGTGAGTACTCCGGAGGGGCTCCTCTCCTGTAGCTACTAAATCCTTGACTGATTGACTTGCAGGAGGTGAACGACAAGTGGGACTGCATCGAGCAGAACTACACGTGGATCAACTCGAAGATCACCTTCGACCATGTGGGCATGGGCTACCTGGCCCTGCTGCAGGTGGCCACCTTTGAGGGCTGGATGGAGGTGATGGCCGACGCCGTGGACGCCCGCGGAGTGGACCTGCAGCCGCAGCGCGAGGCGAACCTGTATGCGTATATTTATTTTGTTATATTTATCGTGTGCGGCTCGTTCTTTACCCTCAATCTGTTCATTGGAGTTATCATTGATAACTTTAACATGCTCAAGAAGAAGGTAAGTCGTCTGGGCCTTTGGTCCTGTGATCCTGAGTCACCTGTACATACGCTGCATCCCCATTGAATCATCGCTGATCGCCGCCATTGTGTGTTGAATAACTTGTAACCTTTAAATCTTTAAATTTAAAAACGTGTAACCTTAAACCTTAAATCTTACACCTTAAACCGTGTTACTGTGTTGCTGTGCCGTTCATTGTTTGTGTTTATTAACCGTGTGGATTGTACATATACTTAATATACTATAAATGTTCATTCTGTTCTCATCACTCTTATTTAGTATGAAGGAGGAGTGTTGGAAATGTTTCTCACCGAATCTCAAAAACACTATTACACGGCCATGAAAAAATTGGGACGAAAGAAACCACAGAAAGTTATTAAGCGACCTATAAATCATTTTTTAGCTATGTTTTATGATTTATCCAATTCGAGAAGGTAAACAAACCAATCCATCCTCAAAAAAACCGAACCCTGAAAACCAGTCTAAGATCCAGCAAATTACGTATATCTCTCTTATAGTTTTTACCTCTTTGTCCTCTGTCCTGTGACCTCTGTCCTATTAGTCCAGCTCTGTCTCTACTCTCTACTAACTCGTAGTTAGGCCCACAAGCTAACACACCTCTCTCTATATAGACTGTTTCTGATTTGGTGATAAAACTCATTTGAACACTTGGCGATTCCCCGGCATTTTTGGTCAGAACTCCGGTGCTTGTCCCGCAAGCAACAAACACCGTCAAAAATGCCTCTCTTCTGTAGTCTGTACTCTGTATTCTGCATACTCCTCAACTCTCAATTCTCAACGTTCTGTAGAGCACCTTTACCTGCTATGATACGACTGTAGTCCCCCCCAGACATGTCGGACACCGCATGTTCTATCTAAGACGAGTAGCTGCCTCCCTTTGGTCCTTCGAGCCACCCGTCTCGGGATACCCTCCCCCCTTTCAATTAGCATGTATACTAGTTAGTCCTAGACCTAGTTTTAATCTCTCTCTGTAGATCGGTGCTCCCCGCTGCCTGTACATACGATTCCCCCTCTTTGTGTCCTTCCTGGGGAGCACCTCGACTTCGGCAGGAAGCCCGAAGCTAGTCTCTGGGTTTGTCCAGCTTGAATCTAATCTCCTTTCGTAATGTGCAGGTTCGAGATCGCGATCTTTGTACTGATTTTTCTCAACATGCTTACCATGGGCATCGAGCACTACGACCAGCCGCACGCCGTCTTCTTCATCCTGGAAGTGAGCAATGCCTTCTTCACCACGGTCTTTGGGCTGGGTAGGTAGTCTCTCTGGGTCTCTGGGTTGGGTTACTTAAGTTCCTCTCCTCTCTCTGGTGTAGAGGCCATTGTAAAGATTGTGGGATTGCGCTACCACTACTTCACGGTGCCGTGGAACGTCTTCGACTTCCTGCTGGTGCTGGCCTCCATATTCGGCATCCTGATGGAGGACATCATGATCGACCTGCCCATCAGCCCGACGCTGCTGCGCGTGGTGCGGGTGTTCCGCATCGGGCGCATCCTGCGCCTGATCAAGGCCGCCAAGGGGATCAGGAAGCTGCTGTTCGCCTTGGTGGTGTCGCTGCCGGCCCTCTTCAACATCGGTGCTTTGCTGGGCCTGATCACCTTCATCTACGCCATCCTGGGCATGTCCCTGTTCGGGCACGTGAAGCTGCAGGGCGCCCTCGACGACATGGTCAACTTCCAGACGTTCGGACGCAGCATGCAGCTGCTGTTCCGGCTCATGACCTCGGCGGGGTGGAACGACGTGCTCGAGTCGCTGATGATCCAGCCGCCCGACTGCGACCCCTTCATCTTCGGCCAGACGAACGGCGACTGCGGCCACCCGCTGCTGGCCATCACCTACTTCACGAGCTTCATCATCATCAGCTACATGATCGTGATCAACATGTACATTGCCATCATCCTGGAGAACTTCAACCAGGCGCACCAGGAGGAGGAGATCGGCATTGTCGAGGACGATCTGGAGATGTTCTACATTCGCTGGTCCAAGTAGGTGTCCGCTCTAGCTCAGAAGTAGCCCGAGAGAGTTCAAGGAGAGCCCATCTTATTACATCATTTGCCCGATTTACTTGCAGATATGATCCACATGCCACCCAATTTATACACTTCTCGCAACTGTCCGATTTTATTGCCTCGCTCGATCCACCATTGGGCATCTCGAAGCCCAATAATGTCGCGCTAGTGTCATTTAATCTGCCCATCTCGAAGGGCAATAAAATACACTGTCTCGACATTTTGCACGCGCTCGTGAAGCACGTGCTAGGTCATGTCGAGGAGACCGATAACTTCAAACAGTTGCAGGAACAAATGGATGTCAAGTTCAAGAAACAGTTTCCAACGCGCAAAGAATTGGAAATTGTTTCGTCGACGCGGATCTGGAAGCGCCAGGAGAAGGCGGCCAAGACCATTCAGACGGGCTGGAAGGAGTATTTGCGGTACCTACACTGACCACTGACCAGCCACTAGCCACTAGCCACTCCTTCTCAATCAATCTTTACCTTACTTCACTGACTCATGCGATGCGTGTCTCTCCACAGGCGCAAGCGGGAGAAGGAGCGCTCCAACTCGGGCGACAGTGCCACCCAGAACTCCAGCCCCGGCGGATGGCAGTCGAAGCTCTCGGCCTTGAATTTCTTCCACCTGCAGGTGAGATGGGGAGAGGGAGTCCTAGTTCCTTTACTTTAATCTCCCTCATAGGTCAGTCGCCGCGGTACCGCCTGCAGCAGTCGCGCCTCCTCGAGGAAGTCGTCGCGCGCCTCGGATGCCTCCGATCTCAGCGAGCTGGCCGGGCCCTGGCTCAACCTGCCCCTGATGCTCGTCTCGGGGGCCGACGATGTGGTCAAGGACATCAAGCAGCAGAGCGACGAGCTGGGCAAACGGTAGTTATCCCTGGCTCCATTTACACCTGATACCATACACCTCACACACTGCAAACACACACACTCGACACACACACACGTGACACCTGACACGTAGCCATTCCATGTATGTTTGTGTTTCATGGCTGCGATGATGCGATGATTTGAAATGCAATTTTTAGACGAAAACGAAAGCTTTCCATGCCCATGCCACATTGCCACATACAAGAACATCGACATCGACATCGAACATCGATAAATTAACGTTTTGTGTGTCCACAGTGTGTATATGAACTTGAGCCCTATTTCTAGCATATCCTCTTGTATCTCCCTAAACTATGAGTCCCTGCTCGCAGACATGGTCACTGCCGTTCTCAGGAGTGGCTCCCAGCCTAGTGGCTTGAATTACCTAGGTAAAGGCAATCTCCCATCCCATCATCAGCCCCTGGCTGGCTAGCTACTTATATAAACTACAATCTTAAATCTAACAACAGACAACAATCAGAATCAGTAATCAATATCAGTATCAGTATCAGTAATCAATTATCAGTAATCAAAATGCAACAAGCAATCTACCAAAAACTGTACCTCATCCATACTCTCTCGTTGTGTATATTCAGCTAGCTTAAGTACTTGTAACAACTCAAACTCAACAACTATCTAGAACTCGCTCCAGTCGATCACTCTATACGTATTCTATCTAGTATCTCCATCCCAACTCGACTCTCAACTCAACTCAACTCAACTCATTTAAGCGAAAGCAAGCAAAAGTCTGTCCAAACTCTACAGCAACTCTCTACAATTCAACAACTATCAGAACAAGAACCACAGATAATTCGAGTAATGTTTAAAGTTATGATCATTTGTAAGTAGCGGCCTACCCGGAAGAATCTGAACTAGTTCCAATACCCATCCACAACCGACTCCACCCGACTCTCCCTGAATGCGCAGTTTGAGTTACTTTTCGTTCATTGGTTGCCTGCCCTCTCCTAGATCATGTTATAACCTAATCTATATACTAGTCTTAGCGCGTAGCTTGCTGTCTCACCAGGTAAATTGGAGCTCCCGAATCGATCCTCATTGCCATCCATTGCAGATGTACAGCTTCTTAGCCCTCTTTCGTTTGTAACTTCGTCAAAAAATTGCAGCTAACGTCGAAACGAAACCTCTCGAACCTATACCTATATATACCCGAAACATTCTACATCCCGAACATTGAAGAAGATGAAATTGTGCTTATGATTGTTACTGTTACTCCAACTATTACTACTACTAAACTTTACTATTATTAGCGGTAGCATATTTGTGGAAGCGCCTAGAGCAAGTCGTCGCCGAAGCTTTTATAATTTCTTTTTGCGTCATCAGGATGCTGTCGATGACAGCTTAACCTCACCTTCAGTACATAGAAAAAGTAATTATTGACAAGTGCCTAAGCCTACTCTCACCCACTTATCCGTAACACATATCCGCATCCAATCCATCCAACTCACTGCGCACTTCGCTCCCTGTAAATACTCTCTCTCCCTCTCTGTGTACATAGCCACCTGAGGCACCACCCTGCACTACTGTCCAACTCTCACTCCATCGGTGGCCCTGCCGCCTCCATCGAGAACGCACTTCATCGAACCAAATCGAATCGAATCCTAGTTATATAAGCCTCTGTTCTTGACTCATCATATCTACTGTTGTTACTCGCTACGATCTCTCTATCTATATCTATATCTATCTGACCTACCTGTCTGTCCACACAACCCTCGTACTTGTGCGTTGTGCCCGACACTAATGCGTGCCTTTCACCCACGACAGCCGCTATGAACAACAACACGACCAACACCACCTCAAACTCCGCCTCCACCTCTGGCACGGCCTTCTCTACCGCATCCGCCTCAGCCTCTGGCGCGGCAGCCACAACCGTCTCCGACAATGGCTCGGCTCCAGCTGCGGCTGCGGCCCCCTCACGTAAGCGCGCCTCTAGTTTCATACGCAAGAAACCGCCCCTAGAAAGAGGTTTGTCAGCACAAAGCGCTTTAAGAGTTAACAAGAACGCTTATGTCTGTATGTGTTAAATGTGCCCGAGATTCCCCCACTGAGCCCCTACTAAAGTCCCCTCTTTTGGCCTTCTAGCCGAGGCTCCCGCCCCCGAGGTGATCGTCACGAAGCCCTCGCCGGACCAGCAGACGCATCCGCACTCGCACTCGCTCGGCCTGCGGCCGGACAACGCCACGCTGGTCCATGTGCTGGTGCATCGCGAGAGCGAGGAGTACAAGGAGGAGGACGAGAGCAACCCCTCCTCGCCGTCCTCGGGAAGTGGCAATGGTAGTGGCCTGGAGCGACTGGGCAAGCAGCCGCCGCCCCAGATACGCATCAGCACGGGCTCCGTGGAGAGCAGCATGGACACGTGCCCGGTGCCCACGGTACAGATCATGGTGGACAGTCCCAAGGATCCGCCGCGCGGCGACTTCAGCGCCGAGTTTGCGGCGGCAGCAGCCGTCGTGGACGTGGATGCGCCCATCGATGTGAATGTGCAGGGCGACACGTCGCAGGTGTTCTACGACTACAACCCGGAGAGCTCCACTAGCGGCCAGGATGAGGAGCAGCAGCAGCAGACGGAGGAGGCAGCTCTACCGGAGCCACAGAGATGACCTTCGGTCAACACTCCGCAGCGGGATCTGGAGCAGCGCTCCAGCAGTGGCAGTAGCAGCAGCAGCAGCAGCAGTGCCAGGAGCAGCTCGTCTTCGTCGTCCTCGTCGGCTGCCTCGGGAGCCGGGCCTTCGGCACCGCGGCGTCCGAGTTGACAAGCTCCAGTCTGAGTGCGTATTCAATGCCGATTCCTGTGTGCATTTGTGCCGAGTGTCATGGCTCGTAGTTTCTTAGGCTTAGGGATAGGCTTAGGCGTGGGGCACGCCCCCTTGTTATCATAGTCGATTACGATTACCTATTTAATTACATATACTAGTCGCTTTATACGATATACATACATATATACGGATCCAGATACCGATACAGATACGGAACTATCCAAATTTATACATACAATATAGTATCAATCTAAGGAGAAATCAATATTAACTCTATGTTAACAAGAACGTGCATTAAACCGTTGTAGTACTCGAGAAACCAAATCAAAATCCAGAGTCGCCATCGCCATACTGTCACAATCAGAGATGAGATTCGTCGGTAGTTTACGGACCGACCGATGTAGCTGTAGATCAGATGTAGATCGGATGGGACTGATAAGGTCCTCCCTGACACACATTTTCGAAGGTTGTTTTTGAACTATACAATACATATAGAGAGAGATTGGCATTACATGTGTAAAACTACTAACTATCGCGGTTAGGACCTAGGCTCATTACTTGTAGTGTTTCTTTTCTATTATCGATTATCGAGGTATCGAGAGTTATCGTGCATATACAACGGTATATGGATATAGTATCTAAATACATTTTGTACATATGCCAAAGGAAGTATTTTAAACTAAAGAGCTAATACTACATACATATAGTTACATATAGCATATAGCGGGGACATACGACATTAGTTAGAGACAATTTATTGAAATATTTATAAAGGTTTTTTCGTTGCATAGCGCAGACAATTGCCGATTACCGATTACCGATAGCGAATATTATCCATTACCGATTGTTCGAAGTACAAAAAGCAAAGTATTATTAGTAGATTTGACTATTTATTATTGTACATATCTTATGCCCCCTAACCCCAAGCCCCCTCCTTCTTCAACAGCCTTCAACAGTAAGAAACTAAGCCAAAAAAAACGAATGTCAAGTGATTTTGTACTCAACAACACTCAATACTCACTCACTCACCTATTTAAATCAATCTCAAGTCCCAGTCGGGATCTAGCCACTAACACTGCACCACTAGAATCGATATCGTTACCAAAAACCAAAACCAATCCAAGTCCAGAGAAACCCGAAATCAATCAGCAGTCCTACCTAAGTCAAGTACCAGTGAGAAGAGAAGAGAAGATCTTTTATAAGTTTAGTTTAGTTTAGTTCGTTTCCGAAGTGAATCAAAAGCAAAAAAGCAACTCCTATACAAAGAACAACCGACAAGCTTCCACGAGAACTCTATATATTTTATTAAAATTATAATCAAAATGATTTACACGATTTACACTCGACTATTGCGACGACTCTTTGTACGACTCTCTACGATAATGGTTAGGTCGGGCCAAGTTTCCAAGAAACTCGCCTTTCGTTTGTGTTAACTTTTTAAGTGTTGTTCTCTCTTAAGTCTCCATTGTGATCGCATTAAGTTTACACACATCGAACGCTATTACTATATAGGATCAAGTGCCCCTACTTGACTTTAACTCCAACTCCAACTCGATCTCCACTTTCATAACTTAACAACAGACAATCAGACAGCGATTGATAGTAAATTGATATAGTAAACTCTATGGTACCAACTAAATCGTTTTCTCCAGGAACAAAAACCAAAACAAAAACAAAGCAAACCAAAATGAACGTACACACAACAACTTATTGTGATTTTAACTGCAATTTTTACACAGAAATGAAACATAATTTTAAATTAGAATTGTTAACAAAGGAAAACCAAACAAAAACAAAAACCAATAACAACAACAGACAGAAACCAAAACACTCGTCAATTAAGTGATATTTAATATTGGTACGTACTCGTATTCGATTGTACATAAACGAAGAAACGATTATGATAATGAGATAACGAAATAGCAATAGAACCTCTCATCCTCAACCATTAAAAAAAGCAAAAACCTAAAAAAAAAAAACTAAAAGAAAAAGAAAATCCAAAAAAATGCAAAGAGAAGCTTTAATTTTAGTTATCTTCAGAACAGAAAGATATATTATAAACGATTAGAGAGCGAGGCGAGACTAGTCGGAGCGATGCAATGACGCGGATGCGGGATGTGTTTAATTTAGTCATAGAGTATAACGACAATAAAACGAATGAGGCATATATTCAATTATATAGACGTTACCGAACCCAGAAACCAACTCAAATTAACAGCGCAGACAGACAGAACAGACGCAGGCCAGTAATTAGCGACAATTTTAGCTCTTTAGATATATTATCGAAATCGATCTCGTAATCGTAATCGCAATCGCAGCAATCGCAGTAGATGCCGACGCTTTGCTCCCAAGTCAGCTCAAATAGCGAAACGAACCAAGCGAAAGCATCGTAAACGAAACAGGAGCGCACAGAGCCGAGTCCTGTGCATTTAAGGGCTTTTCAGGACTCTCGGGGAATGGACAATGGGGCTGGAACACAGAGATATATACCTATAGTTAGCAATACTGCTGGGTTTTGATTAGGCATGCCTTACAGAATACACGATTTTATTTATATAAGCGTATTTATTGTTGAGATTAAAGTATATAAGGAGGTTAACGTTTCATTGGACAAGCAGAAATACCAGATACGATAATACGATAATACGAGTAATAGTAAACAGAGACAGAATCAGAATCAGAACCAGAAACAGATCACAAGTTGTAGAAGTTGTTGAAAATATGCTCTGAGAACTAAGTCAATTATTTTGATTTGCCGCTTTTAAGGTCCTAGTCCTAGTCCTAGTCCTAGTCCGCTAGCTAACGCGTAATCAAGTCGAGTAAATATGTGTGAACTAACGCTTAAAATTAATAATTCGTAACTAGCTTAGCTTAACTCATTGCCTGCGCTCCACTCGCTCCATACACGCTCCAAAGCTCTTACGTCTTTCCCTTGTTTTGCTGTTTGAAGCCATAGTTAGGCAGAACATTTATAAACAAATTATCAACGCTTAATTTGCATAATTTTCCACTTGGATTTCCATTGCCTCGCTCGGCCTTTAGGTGCGTGAAATTTTTGATTTCAGGCTCAGTTTCTTCAGCTCTGACTTAAATAAAATCAATATTTATTAACGACGAAGGGGAGATACGATTAAGAATCCATTAACCATAATAAGTATGTGACTAACACACACACATTTTGAACCGAATCATATCAAATCAAAAACAAAACAAATGAAAAGAAAAGAAACCAAAGTAAAGGGAATAACTAAGCGAAAATCTAAAAAGAAAAAGATAAAGAGATAAATCTAACATTTGAAATTAAATATATATTTACTCGGGTACAAGACGACGTACAGTAAAGATTATTCGTTTATACAATATTTACTGTCTATATAACCATTATATACTAACTTACTTACTGACAATTATTAAGGGTTTTGTTCAATTTCATTATTCGTATGTTAATAAAAACAATTTCCGACTAACTCGGCTCGACTTATCGATTTAAAATCGATAACTTCGATTTCATGCCAGCTCTGCTTCCTGGCAGATAAATGTTAAATGCAAGCGCGGATTGGGTTTAATAAATACTTATTCTAGGAGGGCATCGTGGCTGTAGGATTAGTTGCGCTCCTGCAGCACCTGCAGCAGGTGCTCCAACTTGTGCTCGATGAGCTGGAGCCGGCGGTCGTTGACCTGCTCCCGCTTGCGACGCTGCTCCGCACTGTTCTTCTGGTCAATCAGGGCGAGGGACAGCTTGACCGTGCGTCCGTCGATCTGGGAACACTTGCCGGTGAGCATGGAGCAGCAGCAGGGCAGCAGCTTGAGCGGCGGGTCCAGCAGCTTCTTCTGCGGCTGCGAGGCACTGGAGGTGGGCACTTGCTGGAAGCTGCCCTGCAGCTTGCCGTTCAGCGTCTTCATCTCGAAGGGATCCTGCATGGGAATGAGCACCTTGTTGCCGTCGTTGGGCAGCACGGATATCTGGCGCAGGCTCAGGTAGTTCGGATAGATGTTCATCAGCCGCTCACAGATACTCCGGAAGGGCTGGTTGCTCACCAGGAAGCCGGCGCGTCCGTGGCCAGTGAGAACCTGTTCGTAGCGACTTAGCAGATTGGTGCGGCAGATGGCGCCGTTCAGCTCCGCCTGCGCCTTGATGGCCTGGTGAGGAATAGGGTAAGGGATTAGCTACGGAAACCCACGGAAACCCATCCCAGAGCTCACCTGAGTGTCGCTCACGGCCAGACCGTTGAGCAGGTTGAACAGGACGATGGTCATGAAGAAGACGAACAGCAGGAAGATCAGGTATGTGTAAATGCTGGTGAACTTGATGTCGCCCGCATCGAACTCGCCCGTCAGCATTACGATCGTCTTGATCAGGGCCTCGATGGGCTTGGTGAAGGTGTTGAAGTCCCCGTCAGCGTCCGCCTCCGCCGCCGGCTCCTTGGTGGGATCTGGCGTAGAGTCCTGGTCCATCACTGGCGGCTTGCCGAACAGGATGTAGAAGCACAGACTGAAGGTAAGCACGAAGATCGAGTAGAGCGCGAAGCTCTTGACGAAGCTACTTGAGACGGCGCGCAGCATGAGCATGTGCGTCGAGATGGAGAGCACGGGCAGGGAGCCCACCAGCAGGCAAAACTCCATGGCCACCAGCAGGATGGTGAAGACGGCCAGGACGCGCTTCGTCTCCTTGTCGTAGCTGGACTCGATGCACGTGAGGATCGACAGGACGATCAGGGCCAGCTCCATGAGGTTGGTGATGGACCAGAAGTAGAGCACAGGCGACATCAGCCACTGGATGCCCTCCCGGACAATCAGGTAGGCAATTCCCAGCCAAGACAGCGCCCCGCAGAGATTGGTGAGTGCCGTGTGCTCGCTCTCGTGGAACTTGAGGAGCGTGTGGGCGATGATGGAGGCGGTGAAGATCGAGTAGAGCAGGAAGTTCAGGTAGAAGATCACGGACAGGCGGTGCCACTTGAGGAAGAGGAAGCTGGAGATCAGCGGGTGCTGCAGCAGGTGGCGCAGCTCCTTGGCCTCGGCGATGTAGGCGATGGGGGTCATCTCGTCGTGCAGCTGATGCGGCAGAGCGGGCGGCTTGCCCGCCTGGCCGGCGACGGAGTCCCTCTCCTGGCGGATCAGGTTCTTGTAGTTGAAGATGATCTCGAAGCCCTGGTCGCCGGGCTTCTCTCCGTTCGTAGTGATGCAGGAGTCCAGGTGCTCCTCCAGCAGCTCCGGCGGCATGTCCTCGATGGGCAGGTCCCCGAAGGCGCTCTTGGCGCCAATGTAGGCTCCGTGCTGCAGCAGGTCCTGCATGGCCCGAGTGTTGCGGTACTTCACCGCGTAGGAGAGCGGCACCAGACCGCCTCGGTCCGCCTCATTGATGTCCACGCGATCGCTGGCCAGGAGCACCTCGAAGCAGCGCTGGTAGTTGAAGTCGTCGTACGGCGCCTCCTCCACGCGACTGATGACTGTGTTCAGCAGCTTGGAGTCGGAGTTCAGCCGCAGCTGCGGGTCCTCCAGCAGACGCGTCAGTGCCCGCCAGTTGCCACAGGTGACGGCCCACTCGACGAGATTCGCGCTGTTGGCCTGGCCGGGCTTGGAGTTGACGCTGACGCCGGTGGCCAGGATGGCCTCGAAGGCTCGCTGCTTGCCCTGCTTGATGCTCTCCACCAGCAGCGGCAGGTACTCCTCCTGGTGGGCGTTGAGCTGGTTATCCGCCAGGCCCTTGAGGGTCTGGTGATACTCGGCGAACTGCTGCTCGAACAGGGCCTCGTCGCCGTCCCGCAGGGTGCGATGCAGGGCCTGGCAGTCGAGCTCTGGCCCTGTCTCCCGGTGCTGCGGCAGTTGCAGCTCCGGGAACTGGGCCTGCAGGAGCTGGCGCACCTCTCCGTTGCGGTAGCTGTCAATGTCCACCATTGGTTGCCTCAGGAGCAGCTCCACTAGCTCCAGCTTGCCCGCCTTCACCTTGTTCTTGCGCAGCACATGGTGCAGGGGCGTGAAGTCCGACTGGTCGACGATGTTGGGCGAGGCTCCGTAGTCCAGCAGCAGCTGCATGCACGCCCGGACGTCCGAGGCGTTCTCCTCGCTGAGATTCTTGGCCAGCGAACAGAGGGGCGTGAGCTGGCCGTACTTCCGATCCACCTGAACCTTCGATCCGGGACGGTTCTGGAGCAGGGCCGCCAGGTTGCCGGGATCCCTCGAGTCGGCGGCATAGTTGACGGCGGCCTTGTTGAGCTTCTGGTTGATCTGCGGGGGAGAATGAAGCATGCTAACTGGGATCAATCCCGGACATTGGGCGGGGACTACTCACATAGTTGACTTGGCTGCCGTGGGCAATGCAGGCCTCTATGAATTCCCGGCATCCCTTCGTGGAGAGCGCCTTCTCGTAGATGCTCGTGTGTCGTTCGTCCTGGAGATCGGCCTGGGCCCCGCTGTCCAGGGCCGCCTTGAATCTCCTGATGTCCCGCTTGGCCAGAGCGTCGCTCAGCTGGGCCTGCGGGTCGACAAAGCCGCAGTTGTTCAAGTCCATTTGTGGGTTCTGCAAAGACAAAGCCAAAACGGGGGCGGATGAGCCATAGCTAATTAGTGGATCTCTGGGCAGTGATGCAAGAGCCCGCATTGCTCACTCAACTTCTGACCTGACCAGATTTTGGGCAGCCCAGACCTTGGAATGCTAAGACAATGGCTGGACAGACTGGACGCGGATTTGACAACGCTTCATGCTACGATGATTTTCACACAAGCTGGCCAGCAGCTGCGGCTGTGACTGGGGATGGAGATGGGGCCGAAAGCTGCCCTACAGGTTTCTCGACAAGCATAATCTCCGCTCGGAGGCGGCAATTAAAGAAAGCGTCTGTAAGTGGTTTTTGTGGTACGAACTCCGGTCTTAATTTGCTCCCCATGTAGTTATTAAATTATAACAATGCCGGCGAAGACAAGCGAGGTCGGGGCAGTACTTGATTGGCCACATACCCGAGCATATATCGGCCGCTGATCCACAATCAGGTTTGGTCTGAGGGCTATCAAAGCCTAACGATCGTAAAGAATAATCATAAAATAATCGACACATCAGTATCAATTAGCCATCAATTTGTTGCGCTTTACGCTTTGATAACTCTGCTGGAACGCGGGACGGAGGAGCCCTGGGGGCGGCTCAGCCCCCTTCGGAGTGCCGAAATCGCACGATTTATCGGCGGCTTCTGGGGCTAAATTTCAAGGCGGCTTCTTCTGTGGGATCTACAGTTCTCCAGCTCCGACTGCTTTGAGCTTAAAATGTGTGAGAAATCGGCTAATCACACCCGAGAGACCTGGCTAATTTGAATATCAGCCACTGCTGATTATTTATCAATAGCCACAGAATTGGTAATCAGGAAACGATGAGAGGGCTTACGTGTGTTATTCGGCTAAGCCAACAAATTGGATATTGTAAAATGACCCCCCGAGGGCTTCCCTAAAAAGCCTGATAAGATTAACAGAATCGCACAATCACCTTCCGTAATTGGCTCCAGTGTTTGTTTTATGTTTTTGCGTTACTATTTGTCCACTAGAACTTGTATTTGTACAAGCAATTATTGACAAACAACTTCATTGTTTAACCAGCTAAGCCCAAAGACTTTGACGACAGTTGACAGAAGGAATGGCGTAATATTTAGTAATTGCCGGAAGGCGAGGAGCCAAATTCTCCGCTCCAGCATCCACTGGCACCTGGAATGCACTAAAAGAAAACCCGTCGATCAGGTTTTGGCAACAGGAAAAGCACAAAAAGGCCAGCAAATAATTGCACTTAACGGAAGTTTTGCGCAACTCTCAGCTGCAGAGGCTGAAAGAATGTTGAAAGGGGTCTTTGTACTGAAAACTCAGAAAGAAATACATATTAAACAAATTCGCACGACTAAAAGTATAAATTTAAATACGATTTAACTAGAGCTGAAAAGTTAATCGATTTTTGCTCTTTTTTTAAACCTTTCTTCCATCTAACGAACTGTTCTTGGTGAACTTCCCTAGAACTTAATGCCATTTCAATCAGCCATTAATTTAGTTTAAAGTTTAACTTTTATCAAGATCCAACAACTTAATTAAATATCTTTACTTCTTTCTGTGTATATTCTGCTAATTTATTCTTGGATTCTGCCTTGTACTCTGTGCTCTCTTCCAAATCCGAATCCAATAATCAGCACCGACAACGCCCCAAGAACCAGGATAAAATAAAGTAAAATAAAATAAAAGAATCCAAGCAGACAGGAAAAGAAGTGGGGACAGGCAGTTGATAAATGTGAAAGTCTGGAAATATGTCAGCCAGAAGGGCGATATGCATAAGTATATCCGCAGATTGCATCTCAGGATCCGCTCACGAACTTGCTTTTCTGCTTCACCCAGCGAATACGTGATGGATACTGAGTGCCGAAAATGGGGCATCGTGATTTCTATCTAGGTTCAGTTCTAGGGGCTCAGAGAGTGGGAGGCGAAAATAATTTAATTTGCTCGTCCATAAAGTCTCTGTTTATTGGCAATCTAAACATTTTGTTTACTTTATTTAGTGCGCTTTTACTGCATTTAATGAAAAGTAATGTTAGCTTTGTTTACACTTGGATTTATTGCTGGAAAAACAAAAGAGGGAAGCACCAAGAAATTCCGAAACTAAAATAGAGCCTGAGAGGGGCAAAAAAAACTGAAAAAACAGCCATCGTGATCGCGGCCAGTTCAAAATTCGGAGTCGCAGTCAAAGCGAAACTTTAACCGCGCTCTCGGTCCCGGAATTGTCATCGTAAAAACTTCATAATTAAGATGGATGCGTGTGGATATAGATACAGATGCGGATGGGCTGACTTCATGCTGAAGTGAGCTTGTGAAGCATCCGCAAAAAAGCAACAACAGCCGCCAGAATTTAGTTGTACAGAAAAAGCAATGTTTATCCGCCCAAAAAAAACAAAAAAAAAAGAAACTACAAAACCGAGCAGCCCCGCAGACACACATGGAAATTGTTAACTAAGTGGATACCCTCCTATACCCTATTCATGTGCTCTATATACTCCGGGCGGTTGTGCACTTCATAAACAATTGTCTGGCCTACGTCATGAAAACAACAAAAGATCTGGGAGCGGGAGGGATGGGGCTCCAGACAGGGCGCTCCGCACGATTCAGTAATTTCAAATAATTTAATTAAAGTCGAACACTCTCTCGGACAGCGGCGAACGAGAGTTAATTGGTACGGAAAATTGGTGCAAGGGTGTTAACAGATTCCGCGATGAGCACAGAGCCCATCAAATCCCAATAAAATATCCGATATGTGGATGGATCCCCTCCAAATCTACGCCGCTGCGCGCTACGAAGAGTAGAAAACGAATAACCACAAGCCCGAGGGGCGGAGCCAACTCAACGAGCGAATGAATCCGTTCTATACCCCAGTATATACCATCGTATATGCATTCCGAGTGGCAGAGGGAGCCTTAACACGCCGCATATCGCCTAATCGATGGATTACTTAATTGTAATTGGCAATAAAAAATGCAAATTCAGTACATGTGCAGGGGGAGGGGAACGGAAGCGGTGGACGCCTTAATTCCATGCAAATGACGGGGCCGGGGCTGTGATTGTCCCCAACCCAGTTGGGTAAACATGGGTTCAATTTACTGCTCTTACACGACGCAACCAAACCCGCCTGGTCAGCAAGAACTTTTTGTTGACTCTGCCGCCACTCGGGTTTCGTGGAAGACTCTTCACAGAACTGGCCACCGCAGGCGTTGCCTTTTAGGGCAGCCAACCCACCAGATCGTGATCTGCTGCCGCTGCCCACCAGGCATTAGGCATTAGGAAAGCACTTTGCTTAAACTCCGATGATGTCACGGGTCGAGAATTAATTAGGAATTAATCATTTATCAAAATGCAACTCAATCAATTTATTAGCTGTCCGCGACGTCATTTTATTCAGTTTTTTATCGCCGTGGGCGCCGTTTTCTGCAGTTTCTTAACCTTGAGTTTGAACGTTAAATGTTTTAAGAAACTTGTTTTCGCTTTGTTTTTATTGTTGTTTTTGTTGAGTGGGTTGGAGGCGAGCTGATCTTTGCATCTGCGGTTTACTCATTCGTCTTATATCCCACATACGAGTATATCTGCATTACACATGATTCATTCACAGTAACTAATAATACGCTTTAATTTCTCCGCCAGTCATCATCTTAAGCTCGGTTTTGTCACAGCATCGTTTACATTTGCATAATGAGTGGCGGTGATTCATCGTTTAGTTTTTGGAAATATTGCTGGGATTTTCTAAAACCACCTTTTATTTTCGAAAACACTTTTCAGATATTTTATTTTCACGAAACACAAGCACTTCCCGCGATCATTACCTTCTTCGTGGATATCCAGGCGGCGAGTGATTGGAGATCTGTGAAAGCGATCTTCAAGTGGCGCGTTACTGGGGCTTTTGAAATGAAATCGATCTCAAGTGGTTCATCGATAGCTTTAACAGAGCTTAAAGTCAATCGATATATCGCAATGTTACTTAACAGAACTGGGTTTGTGGGGACTTGGAAACTATGGCCACACTTATACCGCGAAAGTTTGAACCTCAATATATTTATACTTTATTTTAACTGTATTTTTCTTTTAAATTTGTGATGCGGAACTCAAGGTTGGAATGTTGTTGTTTTTTACAATAACATTTTTCATTCCGATTTATTGAATTGCCGTACAAATATTTCGTTTTTCTCCTTTCAAGGAACAGGCGCACAGCAAGCAGCAGAGCAACGATTCTCTATACTGTGCGCTGACGTCATTGGAATTGCGGATGGCGTGGTTAGAGAGACTTGCAGTTACTATTAGAATAGCTTTTGAATTGCGTTGGCCTAGATAT
Organism: Drosophila tani; assembly: GCA_008042535.1. Taxonomy (NCBI): domain Eukaryota; kingdom Metazoa; phylum Arthropoda; class Insecta; order Diptera; family Drosophilidae; genus Drosophila; species Drosophila tani. Next base: position 3,392 of record VNJO01005129.1, on the reverse strand, counting down.
GAGAAAAAAATAGCTTTCTTTTGGTTTACATGGCATAACAAATGGTTATGATTAATAAAATGGCTATTTACCGCTAAAAAGGGCTAGATTTAGCTATGCACTTACAACTTGCCAGCACTGTTGGTCGTGCGCCACGCTGTTATAAACTGTTATAATAAATGGATAATCGGCCTGCTGCTGCCTTCTGTGCGCCTGGTGTCTGAAATCATGCAAATGGTAAATTTGTACTGCTGAAACTCGCGGCAGCGGCCTTGTTGTCGCCTACAACAACAATTTTATTACGCAGGCTCAAGAAATCACCGAACAAATTGCCCGCTTCCCCATTTCGAGTAACAGGCGAGCAGAACTCAGTAGGGCGACGATGCTTTGCATTGATCGCTGCTGAAAACTGTTATAAAAATGTCCTGTCCTAAAGTAACTGTTCTTTAAAACAATGATGGCTTCCTTTTGGTTAAACGACCAATAGGATCGCGGCATCCTAAAATGCAACCATGCGTTGATCTGGGCGTTGACGTTTGTTTCTCTCTCTCTCACCATCCGCTACTAAGAGAGAGAGATTTTAGCACAAAGATTCTGTGCGCCTGGTACATGAAATCATGCATTTGATTAATTTGTGCTGAGAAACGCAAGATTTGAATGTTGTTGTTGTTGGCTACAACATTTTCTTTTCCGATTTGTTGAATTTGACGTACTAATATTTCGCTCTTCTCATTTCAAGTACCAGGCGAACAGAAGTCAGTAGGGCGACGATGCACTGCATTGAGCGCTGCTCTAAACTGTTATAAAAACGTGGCGAAAACAAAGCTGAGCATCGCTGCGCTCTTATACGCTGACGTCATAGGAATTGTGGATGGTGTGGACCGTATGTGGACAACATGTGGACCATTTGTGGAACGTACATGGATCGCATGTGGATCCTATTGGATCGTGTGTGGATCACATGTGGACCGTGTGTGGCTCGTGTGTGGATCTTGTGGATCCTGTGGATGGGGGAAACGACATCCGATAACTGTTATAATATTTGTTGGCACCTAGCTTATCGTCTTCCTGCTGCCTTCTGTGCGCCTGGTGCCTGAAATAATGAATTAGATAAATTTGTACTGTTAAAACTCAATTCGGCTTTCCTGACAACATTTGTAACTTCCAATTTCATGACCTCGCCGTACAAATGGTTCGTTTCTCTGTTTCAAGTAACAGGCGAACAGAAACAGCAGGTTAACGATGCCCCGCATTGCTCGTTGCCTTAAACTGTTATAAAAATGTGCTGCCGTTAGGTAATTGCTGCTGAAAACAAAGCTGGTTCCTATTGGTCCATTTAAACTGTTATAAAAATGTGGAGTTTTAAACTAACGGTTTTTAAAAACAATGATGGCTTCCCTTGGCCAATCAAATTAGAGGCATCTATTTTTGCACAGAGATTATCGGCCTGCTGCTGCCTTCTGTGCGCCTGGTAGATGAAATCATGCACTTGATAAATTTAACTTCTAAATAGACGACTTAAATTATAAAAATTATGCTCTTTTTATTTGTCAGTATGAAAATATTGTAAAAAAAACTTCAATTTAGAAAAGTAACACGAAATGCGATTAGATATATGCTAGAGTACACTTTAATATAACGTATACAAAACACCTGAAATCATTTGACCTGAATGCCTTTCGTTGCCAGGGATCTCATTTGCTGGCCAAGAGTCCGTTCCGTACCAGATCCACTATGCCCAGTTTGTTGGAAGCCCAATAGACCAGACCCATGAGGATGCAGGTCTTGCAAATACGGTCCAGGACATACATGCTGCAAAAAGGGAGACGAGCAGGTGAGAAAAATCCTAGCTAAATGATTCCTTAAAGTACGTACAATCTCAACTGGATGCGGGACTTGGGCAGGGAGGTCAAGGGCTCCTTCATCACGTACTGGCGACCTCCCAGAATGCTGACCTTCATGTACTCATAGTCGTCGACGTCGTTCGTGTTGATCTTGAAACTTTTTAAACAGATTTTAGTTAAGATTAAACTCAAAATGCCCTAAAAAACACTCACATCCTGCGATCGACGGCGCTCAGCTCCTTGTATATCTGCTCAAAATGCGTGGACTTAAAGTCCCAGTTGCGAGTTGTGAAGAACTGCAGCACCTCCAGGCCCACCGCGATCTTCGTCTGCACCCGGATCATGCTGGAACGAGAGGAGAGAAGAGGAAGAAGGCATCAGTGTCCCAGCTCCTGGCCACAGCTCGCGAGAGTCATACAAGCGACGCTGTCCAAAGATCAGCAGCAGGAAGTCGATGAGGTAGGCCGGCAGCCACATGAACATGAGGCTGCAGAAGGTGTGGTAGAACTTGCTGGAGGTCATGTTGCCGTCGGGGTACCAGAGTCCAACCTCGAAGGGATACTTCAGTCCCAGGTCGCGGCCCACGTCCATGATCCACTTCCAGGTGCGCTTCTTGGCGTCGTCCACGGTCAGGTTGTAGACTGGGATCTGCAGTGGTCTGCGGCGAAGACGGCTCATCATCATTCGGGTATAGGATGCGGAAGCACCTTCGGGATTTACCTCTTCTCCGCGAGACTGTTGTGGTAGGGCAGCAGGATCAGGCCATTGATGGCAATGTCCACCGGAATGACCTCGGACCTGAGCTCGCCGTTGCAGATCATGGACCGGATGACTCCCTTGCCGGCTCCAATCAGGACGCCCGTCGGCCCGTTCATGTTGTCCACCCAGCCCGGCAGGGGTTCAGACACCGCTGGCGTTACTGCCGGAGAACAGAGAACACGTAAGCTGAGCCCACTAATGCGAGGGGCGACAAGGTACAGGGACGCCGGAGAGAAACAACGTGGTAGGGGCGATATGTGTGTGTATTCAACAACCTAGGATCATGTTTATTTGGAATCGAAACCTCGAATATGCGTAACTAAGACTAAGCCTAAATGACTAAGTAAATGCCTGTGACCACCAAACCAATGCGAGTCCTAGTCAGACTCTTTACTCTTGACTCTGGACTCAGAATATGGCCAGCACCCCCGTCCACTTGAGGAGGTAGTAGAAGAAGGCTCCCACGATGAGGGTCTTGCACACGACGTCCACGACATATTGGCTGGAAGAAGCATAGGTTTCTATTAGTGGGCTCTCTAAGGGGTCAAGGAGCTACTCACATCTTCATGTGCAGGCGAGCCCTGGGAATGTCCTCATCCTTTTCCTTGAGTATGAACTTGCGGGCTCCCTTCGCACACACGATCATGTACTCCTCCTCGGTTTCCTCGACATTCATGTTCATGTTGAAGCTGGAAGGGAAGGCATGTGAGTCCAAGGACAGACTCGGTGAGCCTCTAAGCACTTACATGGCCTTGTCCTCCTCGTTGAGCTTGGTCCAGAGCGAGGCGTAGTTGTCGGAGCGGAAGCACC
>VNJO01005128.1:0-25321 GCA_008042535.1 Drosophila tani | reverse complement strand
CCTTGTTCGTTTTTCGAATTTCACCGAAGACTTCAGGCAAACAAATGGTGGTGTACCAATCAGAATTGACCGTCCTACGTTGCTCAAGAGGAACAGTAGCCACATGACCAGTTTTTGCGAAGAAACAGGCGACCATTTGCTTCGAAGTGCTTCTTCCACGAACAACTTTCGTTGGATTTGGCTCGTCTTGGAAGACCCACACGGTCGATTGCTGTTTTGTTTCGGGCTCATACGCATAGATCCATGATTCGTCACCTGTGACGATCTTATAATCGTCTTTTGAAGCACCGCGATCGTATATTTTCAGCATTTCTTTACACCAATCCACACGAGCCTTCTTTTGAGCGATTGTCAAATTGTGCGGGATCCAACGAGAACAAACCTTTTTTACAGCCAGGTGCTCATGCAATATCGAATGTATGCTGGTGGAAGAAATGCCTAGGGATGCCTCTATCTCACGGTATGTCACATGACGGTCTTGCATTATTAGTTCACGTACGCCATCGATGTTTTCTGGCACAACGGCTGTTTTTGGACGACCTTCGCGAAATTCGTCTTTGAGGGAGCGTCGGCCACGATTGAATTCGTTGTACCAGTTTTTCACAGTGCTATAGGATGGTGCTTCATAGTCATACAAAGATTTAAGTTCATCGCTGCACTCTTGTCGTGATAATCCACGCCGAAAGTTGTGAAAAATGATCGCACGAAAATTTTCACGAGTTAATTCCATTTTTTTGCGAAATTGATTTTTTTAAGTAACTGTAAACAACACAAATGATAGTCGTACGTCAAACCGTTCTGAGTACGTTTATGCTTAAAAATGTCGAACTTTTCAATGGAAATGTCAGATTCCACCTAACAACACTTAGTGTTGCCTAGGCCAGAAATATATATAGCAGCCCACGTATTCACAAACAACTGAAGTAACATACCTTGGAGTCCACCTGCTTAAAAGGCTGACTTGACTTAAGTTCATGGAAGCTAAGAGAAATCTATGGCTTCGAGCTATGGTGAATAACATGCGTTAGTAAAAATAATATAGAGAAAATATTGAGAATTATAACTAAGACACCGTCGACCCTATGGAATGAAAATATTCATATTGATTTACATGTAGGCTTTGTTAAAGACAAGGTGAAAGCAAAGTTTTAGGATGGGTGTATAACCTATCCGAATAGGCATGTGAGGTTTTTAATTTGGAAGACTAGGCATATACGACTCCGGCGACAAGACTGCCCCACGCAGGAAAAGTAGTTGGCGCCGTCTTTTAAACAATTAATATGCACAAGAAATTTTTAATACAAGAAATTTTTAATATAATTTCTTGGGCATATTAATTATCGGTTCAAATTGTATTATATACTACAAGAAAATAAATATAAAAATCTTAATTGAGTTTGGAAACTTACCTCTCTAGCAAAAACTCCTCGTAGTCGACTTTGAATGACTATAGCACTTCGCCGCATTCTCATAAAATAAATTCTTAATTTCCAGCCCCTATAAGCATGCTGTATTTTTATAACTGCCACCTTTATTCGTATAAACGACTTTCGGCAATAACATTTTTTCCAGTACTTTTGAATAATAACTGCGTTATTATAAATTACGAGTTTTCTTTGGTTTTCTAGTGGTTCATACGCCTTGCTTCGTAAAAATATTTTTGATTTTCCAACTTGATATTCTGCTTCTGACGTTTCAATTATATCTAATATATTTGCTATATATTCTTGAGTACATTTAAAATTTTTATTTTTCATTAAACATTTATATTTATTGATAAAGTCCACATGACTCAGATGTATCGGAAATCCTTCTCTTCTTATTCGAATAATATCCACAATACCAAGATACTTTAATTGATCAAGAACCAATGAGTTGTTATAGTCATTCGGACGTTTCAGTAAATTTGGCTTTATGCAGCGAACGTACCTGTAAATAAATTTTAAACGAAAAATGGTTTATTATTCAGTTCTTGAAACAGTTCGCATAGCTTGTTTCGCCTTTATGAGCAACTAAGACTCTGTAGTAAACTAGGGGACCGCCCTTAAAAAAAAAAATTTGAATCCTCGTGAATTGAAAGGAAAGACTAGTGGCAATAATGGGAATTTGCTGGATGAGGACTTCCTTTCTTTAAGCTTTTCCGGGATAAACGTCGCTTAAAGCACATTGCTTATCAGTTTATTAAGGAATAACAAGGTATTGTTATATTGAATGACTTAGATTCTGCAACATGATAATGATCGTTCCCATCTTCAGCTGTGAATGATGCGGCTTAGTTTTTGGCACATTAAGCGAGGCCAGAAAACACGTCGGCTAGTTTATCGCATTCTCCTCATTGGTCACACCGGACTTGTACGAATACAGTTATCATGTTGGATGACTTGGAATTATGATATTTAATTTATCCGTCCATATATTTTGCTGGAAATCTATAGCAGATTTGTATATTTTGTACAACTCCAGGGATCACTTTGGGCCATTACCCCCTCTTTCAATGACGTGAACTCGCATAAATTATGTGGAAATAAGATTGACAAAATGACTGCCAAAACAAGTCGTGTTTGATATTTTGGTTCGTGATAAGAGCTTTTATGATTTGAATCGCTGATATTTCTTTCAGCATTATTAGCGTTAAGTCTAAATATACCCGGTACAGATAAAGTACACAGGTATTACAGTACACAGGTTTCGTGCAAGCCAAGAATGTATGTAACAGGCAGAAGGAAGAACCTTCTTCCCCAAATGGTATATATATTCTTGATCAGCACCACCAGCCGATTCGATTAAGCCATGACCGCTGTCCGTCCGTCCGTATGAGCAAACAGATTTCAGAGACTATCAGAGCTACAGCTATCAAATTTGGAGACAACATTCAAATCTGTTGCATGCAGATCAAGTTTGTTTTCAAAATTGCCCACGCCCATTACCGCCCCCGAAAATCGTGAAAAAACTATTGACGTTATTTTCTGTTTAAAGTAAATATGAAAAATACCAAATAAATTAATTTGCACGGACGTCCCCTAAAAATTTGGGTAAAGTCGCAAGATAAACATGGAATTTATTATCTTCTGTATCGACAGAACTTATGCGTGTTGCTCAAGATGTCCCTAGCAACATTTGCTTTTTTTGGGTGTTGGTCAACATGTTCATAGCAACTTTTGCTCTCATTTGTCAAGATATTCTTTTTTCCATGTTCATGTGCTATTTAATTTCATCCACAATGGTTTGGGTACCGGGTATCTCACAGTCGGTCACACTCGACTGTAGCTTTTCCATTTGTTTTTTTTTTGTGAAAGTTTAAATTTTTGATCATGCTTTAGACGTTGTTTACTTAAACCAGGAATATATGATAAGCTAATGTATTTTCATTGTATTCTAGTTTTAGGCCTAAAATTATATTTAACCTATATTAAGAAATATATTTTTATTGAACTAGAAAAATGCTTTCTAGAAAAAATATACGTCTATTAAGGTGTTGAATTTGGGCGATGCAAAGTTCGCCGGGTCCGCTAGTATTTCTATAAATTTCGAGATATATATTTTAACGGTTCTAAAATTATGGTTTTAATTTCATTAAGATATAGCTATTAAGATACAGCTATACAGCATTAAGGGGTTATATACAGTTGAAATTTTATCAATTTTTCTTTGACACCATAAAAAATATTTATTAAAAATGTTTTGCAGACGTTGTTTAGTACATGTTTCTGGGAACTTATTAAAAATTTTCATAAAAAAATATTAAATAATAAAAATGTTATGGCCGAATTTCAAGATCGTCTTTTTTCGATGGTGACTTGCGGTGGCCATCATATCCCGAGAACGGTTCATCGGAAATCAAAAATTCAAAAAAAATTCGTTAGTATATTGTATTGCCCAGTCCCTGGACGATGGATTTGTAAAAATTTTGATTTAAAAAAGAATGGCGACGATTTTAACAAAAAATGTCCTTTTTCAAGGTATACGATTTTCGATTTTTATGCTCTAAAAAAGGAAGTTTTCAAAAAATGAAAAATCCTTCGTCCAAGGACTAGCTATTATTATAATAAATAAGTGGTCAAAATTTAGTGTTGATAGGAATAATAGTTTTTTAGTAATCGTGTCCACCGCAAAGGTAATTTCGAAAAATCAAGATTCTGAGATAATCGCGTTTAAAGTTAACCGCTTCTCCCTAGCCGATTTGCAGGTAGTGCACTATAAATAGCTACAACTTCGCTTCTAATGCTCCGATCGTTATGAATTTTTGTGAGAGTATTCTCAACAGTATATACTTAAAGAATATGCAAAAAAAAAATCGATTTTTTAATCTATCACAACTGTATATAACCCCTTAAGATACAGCTATAGCTGCCACTGAAGCGATCGGTCGATTAAATGAAAATGTAAAATTCTACATGTAAAATGTAAAATCTGTAGGTGATAGCCTTTGCATACTACAGTGATTAGAGAGGGAACGATGAGAAGATGGAGAAATTTGGAAATTCCTGTTCACATGACACCATCCACCTTCTACCGTCAGCTTTCAATGTAAATCAAACGTCAAACAATGTTATGGTAATGTAAAACAAAGGTCAAACAAGGAAAAAAATACAAAATAGTTTATACGAAACAACCTGACTATCTATATAACATGATAAATCTATCAACTTCGCAACGCACTAAAAATATAATTCCTATCAAAACTACTCTGGCTAGCTCTGACAAGCACTTCTATACTAACACTATTCGGCTTTGGAATCAACTTCCGAATGAAATCAAATCAATAAACAATGTACATAGATTTACCACAAAAATTAGGGAACACTTTGCAAACACACAGTAAGAAAAATAGTAAAATAGTAATATTAATTACAATTAAATAATGTTAATATTAAGTAATGACATAAATTTTAGTAAATAAGTAATTAAAATTGTGAAATCAGTTGTGACTAGCGCGCTAAGATAATAGTAGAAATACTGTAGCGTTAAGAATTTATCAAAATAAATTTCTTTCTGCCTCTAGTATCTAGATTAAGCTGGCGTAATTTCTCCTTGAGTGCATTAACAGTTAGCGACAAAATGTCCTCTCTCTGCATTCTGTACTCGTTATTTCTCTCTCCTTACATGTAAGTTAAGGCGAATAGCCCGACTACGGCCGCCGACCAGAGTATGGAACGGCTGGATGCGCGTGCAGACATCTGACACCCGCAAGAATTGCCGGTGCAGGTGCAGCGGTCATCAGGCTGGTCAGCGCTAGCGATCACCAACGATACGAGTCAGCGCTTATCGTGGGAAAACTGCCGCAGACGGCAGCGCATCCCGAGCTTACGTTTAAGGCATTTTGAAAATTTAGTTTAGTCAAGAAACTGATTCAAAACTAATTAGGCACGCCCTAGAGGGAATCACTGAAAGTAAAATAAATAAATAACATTAAAACGGATCAAATGAATTTAATATAACTGGCGCCCAACACAAAAGCCCACGGAAAAAATTGATTGATAGTAAAAGTGAAATTGAAAGTGAAAGTGCCAGGATCCTCAGGATCAAAAGTGTATTAAAAAAAAGAGAGGTGCCAACACTGACTCTGAAAACTCTGAATAATTTGCAACGACAAACAAAAATTAAAATTCCAAAAAGATTAAAAAAAAAAAAAAAAAAAAAACACAAAGAAAACATTTTTGAATTAATTGGCTGAAGGGCAACCCCTTTAAAAGGAAAAAAATATATATATAATTGGCTGAAGGGCAATCCCTCGCCAAACACGGCGGACCAAAGAAAATTTGTCAAATAATTGGCTGAAGGGCAATCAAATCAATCAACAAATAATTAGAATATAATTTTTAAGAATATTAAAAAAAAAAAAAAATGTTGTTCCTTGTTTCATAGGAGTGACTAATGTCAAAAAATAGTGATAGCTATAAAAAATGGCAGATTAGGGAAAAGAAAAAAGACACCATGTCCATTGAAGATTGAAAATTTATGTTCGAGGTAGCCGTCAGCACGGCCCTCAACCAGCAGACACAAGTTTTCGAAGAAATAATAAAAGAGCTCTCTGACCAAATAAATATTATCAACGTCAACTCGCCTACTGTAGAGACATTCCAGAATATAGAAGACAAGGAAGGGGTTTCATATAACGAACCCCTCCACATAGAAAAATCCCTGCCAGAATTCGATGGCAAACAAGAAGATTAGGTCGCTTGGCTACAAGCTTTAGAGGTAGCTCACGATATATTTCGACCTTACGAAGGTATCTCAAGACAGTACTAGGCGATGGCGATCATACGTCATAAAATAAGGGGATCCGCGAGCGCGGTCCTATCATGCTTCGGCACAGTAATACATTTCAAAGCTATTTTCGCACGATTAGATTTTACATACGCCGACAAGACCCCTGTCCATATAATTCAGCAAGAGTTACAAGGAGATTTGCCCCTATTAACGTACTACGATCAGATCGAAAAGAAACTCATGGCGTTAACTAATAAAATCTTAATGGCTAACGACGCCGCAGCACCTGCGGTTCTCAATGAAAAAGATAGAAATGACGCTCTTCACATGTTCATTTCAGGGCTAAAAAACTTTCTTGGAACAGCGGTTTTTTCAGCAAAAACTAAGAATTTGCCAACAGCCCTTTCACTAGCACAAGAAGCTCAGTCTAGCCACGACCGAGGGGTTTTTGCAGCAAATTATGCAAAACACCTCGACTCTGCCAAGCAGGCAAGCAATAAGCCTGTAAATTGGCGACAAGGTCGCTGCAACAACCAGCACTATGAAGGGCAACAATTTAATGAAAAAAATCCTTACTACTTTAAACAAAGACAGCCTTACAAAGATAAAAGCAGTTATAAGCAAAGAAACTTCCCCCCGGCTCCCGAGCCGATGGAGGTGGACACCTCTTCAAAGTAATCTTTTCGGCCAATCTGTCTCATAGACGGAGATGGAAAAGTTCTGGAGCACCTGATCGGCACCAGGATCCAGAAGGCTGGCGACCTCTCTGAAGCCCAGTTTGGCTTCAGAATGGCGAAGTCAACAGGCCAACGCTGGAAAGGAGGGGCTAAGGAATACTGTCTCATAGTGACCCTGGACATACGCACTCGAGGTCCCCCCGTACCTACTTAGGATAATGGGGAGCTATTTCGATGAGCGGATCCTGAACTTCGAAACACCTGCAAGATGGGAACCCATTGGACTGTCCTGTGGAGTTCCACAAGGTTCAGTCCTAGCCCCCATTATGTAGACCGCCATGTACCATGGGGTACTCCGCCTAGCTCTGTATGGTCGTAGAGAGCTGGTGGGTTTCGTGGACGATATTGCGGTCGTCGTCGTCGCCAAGGAGTTGGCAGCACGCCACGTCGATGCAGTCGTACTGCCGCTCGATGAACGCCACCCAAAGACTGGCTGTGAGATGAGAGAGATGTACTGGAAGAGGAGCTGAACCCAGTGATCTCGAAGGACAACCTGGTGGAGACCATGCTTCACAGCGACGTGAACTGCCAGAAGGTCAGCGCTTTCGCCGCGCTCATCATGACCAGATTAAGGTCTGACGAGCAAAGAAGACGACAAGTGCAGTAAGGGATGGGCCTTCTGCTTTCGCAAAGCTTTGCGGCGTTACCGCGGAAGTGTCGGACCCTTATTTTTGAACAATTAAATGAATTTGATGGCATCGTCGGCTTTGACCATCTAAGAAAAGTAAACGCCCGAAAATAACTTGAGCACGGGGAAAATAGAACATAATTTTGGTTCCGAAGAACTAAAATTTGCAAGATACAAGCTAACCATAAGCGACAAAGGTGTCCCAGTCGCAATTAAGATGGAGTTGAAATGAGTTAAAAAAGAACAGGGGCATTTGCAGATCCCTACAAGGCTCACCCATTTACTCAAAATGTTACCCATGGGTGTGTCAGACTTTGTTAATGTAGAGGTTAAACAACTTCTGGTAGATGGCATCAATCGACCATACAAATACCCGTATAACAACCCTGTGTGGGTTGTCGAAAAAAAACCAACGACAACGATGGTAACAAAAAGAAACGTATGGTAATTGATTTTAGAAAACTAAATCAAACAAGTAAGAAAGCTACAGTCGACTGTGCTGGACTGTGAGATACCCGGTACCTAAACGTTTGTGCTTTACACTAAAAGGCAATTTATAATTGTACATACGTTATCATACTCTACTTCGATACTTCTTAAAATAAATCGCCTCTCGAATTAGCTCCCGACCTAAACAATTTAATATCATACTTAAATATGAATGATACATTTTATAAGGACGCATAAAAACCCGCTTAATCGGCGTCAAAAAATGAAATATGCTATTTTTTGTTATTTCTATTCTCATTTCCTCAGCAGTTGGCGCCATTATATCGCACCTTATTGCTAATATCTCCCATGTTTATCATCCGAAGTTACTAAAATTTTCAAAAAACTTCCGCTCGAGCCTATTTATTTATTGTATCTATAAATTTTATCCCGAAAATAACGAGTATAGCTTATTTAACGTTTTTTATGATTTTTGAGGGCGGAAGTGGGCGTGGCCAAATTTTAAAATAAACTTGATCTGCGTGCAACAGATTTCAATGTTGTCTCCAAATTTGGTAACTCTAGCTCTTAAAGTCTCTCAGATCTGTTGTTTCACACGGACGGACAGACGGACATGGCTAAATCGACTCGGCTTTTGTCAGATAAATTTCCACTCCACAGTTAAATATTTTTCATGCCTTGACTTAATGTCTGGTTTTCATCAAATTGAACTTGAAACTAGCTCAAGAGATAGAACATCTTTTTCAACAAGCAATGGTTCACGCGATTACCATTCGGTAACCTTAATTTACGATTTAACAAAATACTTAGTAGCAATACCAATAAAAAACAAAAATGCAAACGCAGTAGCAAGAGCTATATTTGAAGAATTTATTTTGAAGTACGGTCCAATGAAGACGTTCATTACGGACATATGAACAGAATATAAAAAATCAATAATAGAAGAGTTATGCAAAAATTTGAATATCAAACACATAACTTCTACCGCACATCATCATCAGACTGTGGGTATTGTGGAGCGAAGCCACAGAACATTTAATGTTTTCATCAGATCATACATCTCAGTTGACAAAACAGATTGGGATGTGTGGCTGCAATACTTCGTATATTGTTTTAACGCAACCCCCGCTATGGCACATGACTATTGTCACTAAGCAAGAAATATATAGAGGCGTCAAACAGCAGAAAAAGTGCTATCAACCAAACGGCTGAGCCTGGAACCCCAGACCAGCCGAACGACATGTCTAGCACCCCAGAAAGCCTTCGGCTTTTCGAGTTCGAAGCATTGGTTCGAAAGCCAGCAACAACAAGAAACCGATTTTCAGTCGCAGATCAAATGCGGAACGATGAGGCACGGCCGCGAGTCTGCGCGCTGTGCTCTCGTTTCTCTGTATGTGTGTATATGTGTACAAGCGCTCGCACGTTTGTATGCCTGTGCAAAATACACTGTTGCCGCAATTCTTTCTTATGTTTTTGATCTTGGGTTGTTTGCGGCCACAGCAAGTGGCGCCGCGACGGCTCATTTGCTTATGACGTCACGACAATGTGAAAATTAGTTTTATTATCGACCATCACTTTTTAATGCCCTATGACCCAAACAAAAATCAATTACATTAATAGACTTAATATATGTACATACTTGTGTATTTTTATTTATTTCAGTACATTTTGAGATCAAAATTAAATAATTTTTGAATCTTTAATAATATAATTATGATAATTTTTTAAAAGTGCGTTTAAACTGTGAACAGCATGCGTGCACATACACGCCTGATCATATTAATAGGTACACACATCAACTTGGACTTTGAGGTAACAGAAAAAGTTTTCTTCATTATTTTAAACTTTTAGTCTTATCTCATTGGTTCTTTAACTATTTGTATTTAATAAAATAAACCTAATTGTATCATAGGATAATAATATAACACAAAGGAGATAAAAAAGAAAAAGCAAAAAATTAATTACGACAAAATTACTTTAGATTTTGAGTTAAAAATAGGGGATCAGATTTGATTGAAAAATGATATATAGGTCCCTATAAGGTAGATCATCTAGGAGATAGAGATAACACAACAATATCAAATAATAAAAATAAAAAACAAATAGTACATAAAGATAAGTTTAAAATGTTTATTTCATAATCAGTTTGGCAGCACATAGCGATCCCTGCTCGCCTCTAAAAGGCAGATATCGCCGGGCGTTTGCTCACGGTTGGCAGCAGTCTATCGTCCTCCTTCCAATCTTCCCGCAAATCCAGAAGAACACTATCCGACGATTGCGACATTCTCCCGCCCAGTGGTCTTGCGCGCCTCTTCTTCGGCAGGCCTGCGATGGGTTCTTCACGAATTCACGTTGGGCCGCCGCTGATCTCCGACTGGGTTGCGCATATTCTCCTGCGTGCTCGCCCTCATCCTGGCATCTTGTGCATACTCTGGTCTGTCCTTTGTGGATGTTGGGACCTGACCATGTGGGCAGCGTTTTCCCTCTCGAAGTCTTCCCTTTGCTGGTCGAGTTCCTCGAATTCGTCGGCTAGTGCCATTGCGGCATCGAGGTCTTTGCAGTCGTACGGCCGCATAAATATGCGGAGTGCTGGCGTGCTGTTTTCCAGGATTTTTGCCAGTGCCTCCCTTTTGGACATACGCAGTGGTCGCATTAGGGTTTGTATCTCTACCATTTAGTCCTTGAACCTCTCGCCGTATCGCTGTTTCCTTTGTCTGACCTGATCAGCCAGCTTCTCCAGGTAACCTCTGGACAGAAATAAATTTTGCAAAGTCGTAAATAAATTCTCCCCAGCTTTGCCATAGGTTGTTGTTAGCGATGAACCACTTTAACGCCTTGCCTTGCAGGAGTTCTGGCATCGCTCTGGGGATCAGGTTTAGGTCGAGGCCGTATGTTGCGACATACCACTCCACTTGCTCTAGGAACTCCAGAGGCTTGTAGTTGCCCTCACAGTTGAAGCTCTATTCCCGCACCTGCTTTACTACTATTGCGTAGTCCGGCTTGCTGGCTTTCGTCTTTCCCTGCCGGACTCTCTGCTTCTGCCCGTATCGTGCATGCTTGCTACATCCAGACTCGCTGTTAGGGCTTCCGGTCTGTAGCTCAGCGAATATGAAGGTATGTTCCACCAAATTTATAGACGTGACTGCCCGACCAGTGAGAACACTTCGGATTAAATTAGTTCTCAGGTTGGTTTATTGAATTTCTGCTTGTGATGCTCCGTCTCGATTGCGCCCGTGGTTGGAGCTGCGCTACTTCCTAGCTGACCGTTCGCCTGTCTCGCTGGCGAGAGCTAGGCAGGTATCGCCTGGCAGGTTGAACTTGCATCCGTCCTTATCGCTACTGTCACCTTTATCGCCCACTTCGCCGCCTCGCTATAGAGCTAGCAAGGTGTATCGCCAGGCAGGTTGGACTTACGTCTCTCCTTATCGCTACTGCCACCCCTATCACCCACTGTGTAGCTTTAAGCACAGATCTAGCAGGATGTATCGCCTAGTAGGTTAAACTTTCATCCCATTTTATCGCCACCTTATCGCCCGCTCTGCACCTCGGCAAGGATACCGTCGACACGATGTATCGCCCGGTCTGAGCCTTCTTCTTCTTAGGCTCGACGCTGCCTGAACTGTCGATTCGCTCGCCTGGTCCTTGTCGCAGGACCTGGACGTGCCGCGACGGTTGCTCCTTGTCCCCTGATCTTTGATCCTGGGTTCTTGATCCTTGATCCTTACTGCTGCGGTGATCTTTGCGTGTCCTGTCCACGCCTTGATCGTCGCTTTTCGCGCTCCTTGATGACTTACTGTACTTTGCACTTGTTGCGGTCGCCTTGCCTCTCGCACGCGGACTGTCCTCGCTGCCAGCGTTTTGCCCCCTTTTATAGGCAGTCCTGGTCCCATTACTTCTGGCGGCGTCGGTCACGCTTGTAGCAGACAGCAAGGGCCTTTGGTTGCCCGTGAGGGTTTCCAGACCAGTGTTCCCTAGACCACGGGTAGCCTAGCGTACAGGGAGATTCGGGTTCGTGCACTTCTAGCATTGCTCGGTGCTAAGCTCGTCGGATTGTCGTGGGATCTTCCTAGTCTTCCCTATAACACACTCTGCACTACGCGAAAAAGTTTTAAGTGCACTAAACTGTAAACTAAAGGGATCGATCAAAAATGGATGTAAACGGACTCAACATCTGCGGACGGACGGGATAGGCAGCGGCAAGTCAAGAAATATTAGAAGATAGAATGGCTCGATGATGTTCGCCCCCTTTCTGTACCCTCCCTTCCTTGATAACTCGTGAGGTATTATTGGCGGTTGTCCCTTATTCAACGTTTATTATTATTTTTACAATTTTAAAGCACAAAACGGCAGCATAATTCGGTCAGTCACGGACCTGAGTATTTCCTTATTCAAACATATTCAAAAGTTATTTTAATATTTACAAAAAAATATATATATATCAATTTCATTCATTTTATCGATTATCAATCCTTAACCTTTAATATAAATTCAATTCAAAATCCAAATATCTCTTCTTACATTATCAAATAATTCAAATACTGTCCTGCAACTTTTTGTCTATACACACACAATAATAATACCATTTCACATTATAGATATGAGTCAGAAATCAATATAGTGGCAATAGTTCTCACTTACGCGAAACTCCGGCGATGCAGGTTCGGTGGGCCCATCGAAGACGCTGTCCTAGGGTGCTTTATGAATAAATTTTGAAGTTAATTTCTGATTGGATCATATTGCGTGGCTAACAAGGGTGGTCACATTTAGAATTTACAGAAGTTTACTGCTAAATCAAAGCTAAATCAAAGTATATAAACAACATAAAGAAACTGGAATGCGTCGCAGCACTGATGATTCACATCGACTCCTCGCAGTTGCCTGCACGAAGACTACTTTTGGTGGCCTTCCTTTTCCGGAACTTGCGGTTTGCTCACTGCATACGAAGGGTGGTGCGTCTTCGCATGGCAGACGGCGGATCTCTCCTTACGTGAACGTCCTTCAAAAGCCGTAGCCTTCCGCGGACCTATGCAGGTGGGATGGCCGGCGAACGCGGCTTGCGCGTGCAAACTAGCTCGTCGAGTTACGGCTTTCCTTACAAATTGGTGGCTCTATGGACTAGGCAGAGTTGGTAATGTAGTTGCCACTCCTGGTTCGAGTTGTGGCAGAGCGATCACGTGGACAACTCCTGCATTCGTAGACGATCACCTCTTAAATCATCGCTCGGCTGTCACTTTAGCACTACTAGTGGGTCTACGGGCTGCGTGGGGCACGTGCAGATGACGCTATGCCGAAGTAGCGGTCCGAAATGAGGTTATGTTCGGTTAATTTCGCTCTCCAATACGACGCTCAGTTGCTTCGCCAGACCTGTGCAGGTGTACACCGCGCGTATCGCGGCCGGTGTTTAACCGGGTTACGGGACGGCGTGATCACGCCGCACGGGCGTTCACGTTGCTGGCCGGCATCAACGGTCTCTTCTTCTTCCTACGAAAAATATATTTACGACACTTTTCACTGCCTAGACGGTCTCAAATTCTCTCTTATATTTACCAATTGGCTGGCTAGAGTAAAGTACTGTGTGTTTTCCTGGCTTGGCTTCAGGCTTTAAATATAATTCACTAAGATCGACTTGGCAAAACTCAAACACGCGGTATGGAATTGGGTGTACAAGATCAGCAGCACTTTTGCGTGTGTCTTCTTTTTAAGTTCAAAACGAAATGAACGAGAACTCTTATTGCAAAAATTTGGCTGTACACCGAGGCGTTGCCAAACTTCACCTAACGGAGTTCTTCCAGGCTCTCCTCGCCTTCTCTGGCTTCGCACGCTTTTGGTACGCGTAAGAAAGAGAGAGCGCTATACACGTAGACCATATGCGTGAGCGGATAAGCTAGTCGATGCTCGACCTCTCTTGAATACTCTACATCTAGCTTATAGGCATATCCGAAATTAAATACACTAGGGCTTTTGCCACGCCATTTTGTCTTATTTTATCTTTCTTTACAACTGGCCCCTACACGCTATTGGGTCTAAAGTTCGCTGAAGTCCCGTTGGTCTTCTCGGCGTTTCCTCTTCCTCAGGGTCTAAAGTCCTTCGGAGTCTCGTTGCATCAACGACGTCTCCTTTTTGGCGGCCAACTGCTGCATAGAGTCATGGCCAGATGGACTTCTACCTGGCGCAGGCACCGAGTGGACATGGCTGCATCCGAAGCTACCTAAAGCGCTTCGGGCACGACACTGAGGACGGGTGCCAGAGTGCGGCAGCGGGATTGAAGAGGACGCTCTGCACGTTCTATTTTAATGTCGCCGTTTCGGCCACGAGCGCCAAATGCTAGATGAGATAACCGGGGCAAGAGTTCGACCAAAAATTTTCGTGCCCCTCATGCTGATGAATGAGGAGAATTGGAAAGCGACGGCAGCCTACGCAGCGTGAAGAAGAGGAGAGAGATGACAGCCTAGTTGGCTACAATTGCGCGAAGCAATACCTTGCGGTGATACCGTGCATTCATGGCCCCCTATTCTGTCTATTTATACTTTTTAAGTCTGTATATATGTAAGCGTTAGAAAATAAAGGAATAAAAAAAAAACACGCGGGTGAGAGAGTTGTGCGGGTTTTTCCAACGCGATTGTGTCAACGCGTCGCTCCGCCTCCGTCGCTCTCGCAGGAGGGTGAGGCTCCCCTGGCCGCACGTGCACAGGCGCGGGGCACTTACCGTTCCAGAGGTCTTCTTTAGGCAGTAAATCCAGGCCGAAGATCCGGGCCAGTCCCGCGCTTTACCTGATAAATTCGCTCTTTTTCCAGTGGTGCGCCACACGAATAATGGACGGGGGTGAGGGTCGCGTCTGTACCGTATCGGTCGGCGACCCTAATTCCAAACCCCTACACCCAGGCAGCCAAGCTGCCTTCAAGTCCGCCCCGCGTCTGTGCCATAGTGGCCAGCGAGACGGTCTGCGGTTGCACCGTAACGTTTGCGCGTTTACACCGAAGGTCTAAAACGAAAACCCTATTGCAGGGGTTAGATGCTATCAACCAAGGAATGTCGGTTAACAACACGATTACCCCAGGTGGCAACCACTTAAGTGGAAATCCACTCTGCTCATCTTTCGGGCCAACAGGGTAGGTAGAGTTGGTAGCGGCACAGATTCTGAAGGCAGGCTTGGCCGCCTCGGCAGCGAATGCAACAAGCTATAAAGAGAAAAGGACGGATATAGTTTTCCTCAGCAGCAGGAAAATCCTGCGGTCGCCGATCATGGCCACGACTACAGGGCCACTACGGCAATGAGAGGCAAACCCTGTTGGCCCGAAAGATGAGCACGAAACACCCAAGCGGCCAAGGGACTTAAGCAGCCCGCTCGGGTCGCTCAGAAGAACGCCGCCAAAGAAGACGAAGCCGGATCGGCAGCCCTCGTGCCCTGACAAGGTAGCGGAGATCGGATCGGTCCTAAACGAGCTGATTGACATCGCTAAGCAACAGCGGCACATCAAGGTACCGAAGAAGGGGATGCTCACTAAGATGAAGACCCTTCAGGAGCCACCAAAGAGCTAAATAGGGAAGTCCAAGGCCAAAAGGCGACGACACCTGGCGATCTGGAATGCTCGAAATGCACATGTAGGAAAGGGGAAGCTGTGGAAAAGCACCACCAAACTGAAGCCGTCACTAGCCTCAAGAGAGACAGCTCCATGCAGACGGTCGTCCCCTATCCGGAGTATATTCAGCAGTTCACATAACCCAGAGCAAGGGGAAGCAACCAAAAAAGAGAGCGAGCCCCTCGAAGCGACAGGCGAAAGCAGAGCAGACGGGAATACAGCCAGAGGGAACCGCAAAACATGGCAAGTCAACCGACTGGAAGACGGTCGAGAAAAGAAAGAAAGATAAAGCGAGACGGCATCCTGACGCAGTAATAGTGGAGGCTAAAGAAAAACCTACAGAGAGGTCTGGAGCTCTGCGACTCAGCCGAGCAGGATCCATGGGGACAAGCCTACAAAATTGTTGTAAAAACAATAAGCCAAGCTAAACCGCTCAGTGCGGCAGATGCTACCCAGATGACTGCAATCGTGGAACACCTGTTTCCAACGGTACTCACAGTTCCTCAATGCGAGTACGCGGGACAAGTAGCCACACCATTGGCCATTATTCAGCCGGAGGAATTCCGAAAGGTGGCCAGGGATATGCCGTCAGGAAAAGCACCAGGACCAGACGGAATCCCAGACATTGCGGTGAAGCTGGCAATGCTCTAGCACCCAGAAGCTTTAGCAAACGCCTTCAACCAGTGCCTCGCGGAAAGCGGTTTGCCTGAGAGGTGGAAGATCCAGAAACTGGTTTTGCCACCCAAGCCGAATAAGTCGCCGGAGAACCCGTCGTCATACAGGCAGATATGTTTGATCGACCACATGGGCAAGGCATTCGAGCGCTGTATCATCTCTGGACTGCAGGAAGCCATCTCTGCAGCGGAGGACCTCTCGTCAATGCAGTTCGGCTTCAGGAAGCCGAGAATCACGCTAAATGCAATTCTGATGCTAAAGGATATTGCTGCGAAGGCAATTTAAGGCTCAAGATAGCTGGGAGGCAGCAAGGAGTACTGCTTAGTGGTGACACTGGACATCAAGAATGCGCTCAACTCGGCGTGATGAGATGTAACCCTAGAGGCATTAAAGCATCTAGGCGTACCCGATGCACTGATTGGCATTACCGAAGCATACTTCAGCGAGCGCATACTGCTGTACGACATGGATAGAGGCCACCTAGAACATAGAGTCACCTGCGGAGTACCTTAAGGGTCAGTACAGACCGTTGCTCTCGAATGCAATATATATCGGCGTTCTGAAGTTGCAACTGCCAGGATGGACCAGGGTCGTAGGCTTCGCGGACGACATTGCCATCGTCATAGTGGAAAAAACAATCCAAGAAGATGAGCGCGTCGGACACGACTCAGTGGTGATCACAGCGGCGTGACTCTTTTCGGTTGGTCTCAACATAGCGCACAACAAAACGGAGGCTGTTTTCAAGGACGATTCGATATCTGGGAGTCATGATAGACACCAGGCTATCGTTCAAGGAGCATCTCGCGGAGGTCAATAAAAAGGCTTAAACGTCGCTAGACCACTAGCGCGAATACTGTTGAACAATAATTTGGGCTGAAGCAACGACGAAGGGTACTTCTCCAATCGTTCGTACTTCTCCAATACTGTATGCCGACCTAGTATGGGCCGACGCTGCTGGCACACAGACGTACAGGAAGGGCCTGGAATCCACATACAGGCTATGCGCCCTCAGAGTGTGCTCTGGATTTAGGGCGATATCGGACGACGCAGCCCAACTCATAGCTCACATGATCCAAATAGACCTGTTGACGATGGAGGCAAAGGAGATCCTTGAAGAAGACGGTGCACCCCATCACAAAGGCAAGCCGTCAGGTCGAACACCAGAGAAAAGAGCTTCGAAAGTTGGTAGAGACGATGGCTACAATCCACGCAAGGACGATGGACCCACAAAATCATCCCGGACGTAAAGAAATGGGTGCAAAGAAGCCATGGAGAGGTAAACTTCTAGCTGATCCAGATCCTGAGCGGTCATGGATGCTGTAGGAGCTATCTCACCAGGTTTGCCCACGACGACGACCACAACTGCCCGCGCTGCGTGCCCACGGTTTGATCGCGATCGAGAAGACCGAATGATTTCAGACGACGCGTTCTTGGGCCACATCAACCACTTTGCTGTGGCGGTCATGAAATGTTTAAGGACCACGGAGAGGCAACGGCAAGAAAAGCGACGGGAAGCACCCGGCTGAGCAGCACATAGAGAGCATCCTGACAGGGTAAATACCCACTGCCCTACCCCCCAAACTGTTTGCTTATTAAAAATTAGTAAAAAAAAAAAACACGCGGGTGCAAAATGTTGTTCACTGCAGCCCGGCGCAAGCTTCACTGCTGCACAACTCTATTGGTTTTATTGTCAGAGTGTTATAAGTCTGGACTATATTGACCAAGCGGTTATCCTATCACTCAGATTTCGCACGAACAAGTCTTTTTTGTCGAGATCTTTGATCGCAAAAGAACGCTTGTGTGAGCGGAAGTTCACTTGCCAGAGTACAGTGTTGCCGTACTTTATCTGACAGGCGAGACAGGAGCCAGCTCATTTGCGTCCTAATCGAGTGCAATCTTTTATTAACTGTTTATTTTAAATTTTCGAATACCGAAATCGTTCACTCACAGATTTATTGAATGATGGTAACCTTGTTATATTTCCTTAGTTCGTCATTTCATTCATTACTATTTAATTTAAGCCGCTTAAACTGAAATGCTCTTAATATACAAATTAAGATATACAAATTAACTTGAGTTTCTGGAAGCTAGCAACCTTTTTGTTTATATAAAAATGCTTCAACAAATAATTCTATTGCTTTCAAAAATGAATTGCTACTTACCATGGTTTTGTAATCTGAAGAACTTCTATTAGCGCCTGCAACTGGTAACGAAAATGGTCACTTACTGTAGACTTTGATTTAGATGACCCTCTAGGATAAGTTGAATTTGAATATTGTGGATCCTATAAAAACATATAAAATTTTTAGTTATTAATATTAATTAGCTCATCGATTTAAGAGATCTGGCCACCATGGACGTTTTTAAAGATCGATATTTTTTTTATCTCTTAAAATTGGTTTCACTTTTAAGAATAGCTTAAGACCCTTTATATGGCCGTGATACATATCTGCAACATAGCGTTTGAATTCAAGCTTTTTTTAAATGTATATCATGAAAGTGATGTGTGTTAATTTTATGTATTGCTACAACAAGCCTTTTTTTTTTAGTTGTATAATTTGGTCTCACTCTACTATGTGAAATGCCAATTTCGTGAAATACGCACGCGACCTTCGTCCCAATCCTTGTATTACAAATATTTTTTAAACATAAAGTTATTTATTTCAAAACTTCATAATTAAATATCGTAAATATCGTTGTTTTGCAGGTTTTTATTATTATTATTTTATTATTATTATGTTATGTGTTATGTAATTGTGTTATTTGGTTTTTGTTGTCTTTGTCGTCAGTGTTATATGTCAACCTATAGATACCACAATTACGTTTTTTTTTAAATCTAATAAATATTAACTAATAAAATATTAACTATTGCATTACATAGGAAAAATGCCAGGAAAAGGATTAATGCCTTAGCAAATAGCTTTTTTAATAGTGTGGATATCGATGATGATCTCAATTTTTCTGCTGATGACAAAAGCGATTATTATCCAGATAGGGAAGATTTGATACCATAGATGACGATGACTTGTAAAATCAAGTTGAACACCCTGGCGACTTGAATGTTTCAAGCGAGGATATCAACGATGTTGAGACTTCTGTGACGGATGTAACGGGCACGGTATATAGCACTACTAGCCAAAACGATCTAAAAAGGAATTTATTATGGAGACAACGTAGTTTGATTTTGAATGAGAACCAACTTCAACTGCTCACAGACACTTTATTGCCTTCAGAACTAATGGAGCTGTCGCAGCCTATACAATTTTTCTCGTATCTATTTAAAAAAAAAACCTTTGGAGAATATTTTAAATGAGATAAAATGAACAAGAGACTGACGGCATCAGGACGAATTATAAATTAGAGCTCTAGACACCCAAAAAAGATTATATTAAATACAGCCAGTAGCTGTAGACCAGTGGTCCGCACCAATTCATTCAAATGCCAACATTGCATTTGTATGAGTGATAATTGAACACTCTATGGCTAGATTGAGAAAAAAAAATAGCAAAAAAAATCTGTAATATGGCAAAAATAATAGCTATAACCTAACAACTAGCTTGCTAGGATTACCACGAGGAAACCATTCATGAAGCTAAATAAATTCTGACTGATAATGACTTTCCAAAACACATAATCAAAACATTACACTAGTTTACAGCCAAAATATATAAACGATTATACCCACTTTTTCCGCCTTATATGTAATGTAAGACGCTGTACACGTTGAACTCATTAAAAAAATTTTTCAAAGAACCGTTTTGGAGATATTTGCGAAATACCAGATTTTTTATATTACGCTCAAAATATCGAAAACCCTTAGTACAACAAATTTCAAATTAGTGCGATCCAAAAGGTAATGTACACACCCTTCCGACAACATATGGCTCTTTATGGTCAGAGTAGTAAAAAAAAATGCAATATTGTTGGCTATTTTGTTTATAGCTAGATTTAATATACTTTTTAAAAATACAAAAAAAAAGTTCTAATTATTTTGAGTAAACAGATCTAAGAATAACTTTGTCCTACTAGAGTTAAGGTCTAATATTTGCAAATCCAGTACCAATTTAAGAAGTTATGGCCAATTCAATGAAATTATCATTTTGCAGCTTAGCTACAAAATTGTTTTTAAAGGGAAGTAGCCTGCTTTGTGATGTTGGTTTTGATTAAAAAACCTTTTAAGTATTATCAAAAATCTGATTTAATTCATGATATTTTTTTCTTCTTTTATATCCCAAAAATCAGTGAATTACTTTTTGAATCGCCCTCAAATCTGCATTTTCTGCAGGGCTTAATGATTTTGTAATATTTTAATGAAAATAATTTAATAATTTTAATTGCACCAATATTTGTTAATATTGTTGTAAATATATATTATAAATATATTATAACATATATATAAATATAAATATAAATATATTATAAATATATTATAACATATAACATTCTTATTTTTACCATTAACCCAATAGTGAATATGCCCATATTGTTAGGGAACCTAGTATGAAAAGTAAAAAAAGACCAAATATTCTTGCTGGGTCGAAATGAAATGATCGCACACATGCACCCGTGTACGTGAATGCATGAACACGCATACATATAAAGAAGAATTCAAGCGCAAACCAACCTTCTTCGAGATGCGCCACTCTGCGACTGAACAAGCGAACTCTCGCAATCAGTGTGCGGCGTAAGAATGAGAAAGCGAAGAGAGAGAGAGAGAGCCGCGAAAGAGCGACGGGGCCCGTCGCTAACAGGCCTGGGGCCTGTCGCTAAGAAATGTTTGTGTCCATTTTCGTTGTATGAAATGAGTAGTCTATATGTTGTGTGGTTAGTGGTTTAAGCCACTCGCGAGATTATTTGGATGCACAAAAAGTTTTTCATTGTATGTCGCCTTTTGTTTGGCTGTTACGTCGGTGTTGTCGTGGTGCCTCAGTCCTTGGAGGACATAGGGCTGAGGAATGATTTGGGGTGGGTTCTTTGGACGCCACTATCCTCTCCAAACGTAATCAGAACAATTATTTACGTGCCTGAAAAATAGAGGAAATCGTTCGTCAGTCTGTCTTTCTGTCCACATCGCCCCGCAAGCATAATTATGCTTAATCGTGAAAACGATCGGGCTATGTTTTGGCCGTTTTCCCTCCCCAATCGCAAACTTCGTGCGCCTTTGGATCGTCGCGGGCCGTGAAATACGATCCCCTTTTGTTCATGTCGTTCGTCAAAAGTTATATCATTTTCTTGACCCAGTTTTCCCTTCGCACCAATGCCCTCCTTTTAATGGGTTTCGACCAATGCATTTTTGTTGGTTTAAGTTCACATTACAAGTTTATTATAAAGGTTGTTCAAACGTTTATTGGACATTAAAGTGTGTCAATAGGTGTTGTTATAGCTATTCTGAATTGATTTAATTAATATTTAGGTGTATTTAAGAATATAGTGTATCTTTGGAAGCTAATATTTTATTTATATAGTATGTAGTGTATATGGAGGAACGATTATATATATATAAATATGTCGGATAATATTGGGAAAAATGTCCCGTTGACTCGCCTTCTGTTATTCCATCGCTGAGAGCTCTCGTTCCGGAGTTGAGGTTTTATTTGTTGGAAAAGTTAAGTAGAATTAAGCATATGTATATATATAATATCGTGCTTTGTTTTTTTGTGCTATAAATTCACTAAATGCACAAACTTTTTACTTAATTATTTAAAAAAAAACATTAAAAAAATATAAGAAGTGTATTGATGTTGAGAAATGAGTTTATATGTTCAGGAAATTTTTGTGGCGTCTTTGCTTTTAAATGTTTCTTGTCAGATTGCTTTTGTTATGTCGTTATTGAACCGTTGATGAATTGGTTGCTCCTTCATGTTGGTCGATGCTCCGCAATTACTTGTTCGATCTCTTGGCTATCAGAGACATCCTTCAGGTTTTTATGATGTTGAAGATTGAGGTTGTTGCTGAAGGATTTAGGTTATGCTTAGTGATACGGGTAGTTGCACAGTTTATTGCAAAATGCTGAATGTCCTTCAGGATTCAATTTTGGATGCGGCAGATTGTTTTGTTGTTGTTGGGTTGCAGGTGATTGCATGGCCCAATTTGGTGAGTTTAGACGGTGTCATCTTGCCCGTGTTGATTTTCTAGAGCATTAGCGCATTGGCTATTCTTGATTTTCTTCCGTGTTAACCAAATGACTCACGTCGGCCCTAACCGGCGTACGTAACTTGTCTATATAACCGTTTACTGCAAGAATCACAAAATACCTTATTGTGCTGGGAGCCATACGTCTAGATTGACTTGAGAGTGGAGCTGCGATAGCGCGTTTAAAATCTATCTAGTGGAGGCCGCTGGCTTTTAGTTTTAAGTGTATTTCCTTGCCTCAGCATGTCCTTATTGGATCCCCAACTATATCGAATATGTTCAGGTAGGGAATTAAAAAGATGCATGACCTTAGAAAAGGGTTCATTCCGCGCGTAATTGGTCCTGACAGCGTGTTTGTTAAATGGGATGGGTACGAAGGTTCCTAGCTGGAACGTGGAAATCAATAAGGTCTAAAAGACAATGACTGTCTTAATTATTTATTAATAAATCGTTAACAAAAAGATGGCCTGCTATAGAGCGCCGATCTCTTAACGAGCAAGTATGCAGTAGGGTGCACCGACTAGATTAAGAAGGGAGAGGATCAGAAAAATGAAAGGATTGCAAAGTAAATTTGAGGAACTTCTTTTGAAGCCGCTCAATCCTATTAATATGCACAGTGGCAGAAGGATTCCATATTAAGGACGCATACTCAACCCTAGAGCGGACAAATGCTGAATAAACAGAAAGTCTAGTGTATGGGTCCTTAAACAGAGAAGTATTCCGTTTAACAAACCCAAACATGGTATAAGCCTTCGGTAAAATAAAGTTTAGGTGTTCCTTCAAGAGAAATTTATCATCAAAAAGCACTCCAAGGTCCTTAATCTCATTCAGAGTAGAGAGTGGCTGACCAATGATAGAATATGTAGATAGAATAGCTAAGCTTTTAGACGATTTATTTTTGCTTTTAGAGATATCTGATTTAAACCTAATAAATGGTTTCTTAATTCAAACGATCGGTCCAAACTAGCCGATTTTCATTGTTTTTGAATATTTTGCATTAAAACGATAAATATAATTCCTTATTTTTATTTTAATTATTTAATTTATTTCATTGATCTTCCTAGCGCGACAAGCATGTTGCATACTTATAAATTATGGCACTAGTCAAGAAAATATAATAAAAAGATATACATTAATTATCTATATATATAAAATTAAATTGTGTTAGTGTTACACTATTTATAACTCAAGAACGGCTGTACCGATGAAAACTGTTGGTTAGGTAGCTTAGAGCCATTAGACGGACATTGGATCCTGTTAATCAATAATATAGTGGAGGAACACTGATAATAAGAGGTTTTAAATTTGATCTCGTATGTCAAAAAAATCCATAATAATTAGGCCCGGTCATCTAAGATAACTAGCTTAGAGCCAGGAGACGGACATTGGATCCTATTAATCCATAATATAGTGGAGGAACACTGATAAGAAGAGGTTTTGAATTTGATGTCGTATGTCAAAAAAATCCATAATAATTAGGCCCTGGACCCCCACCAATCTGCAAAGATGCAGGGTGGTATCAGGGTAACGTCAAGGTGATGGCGTGTGAAGGGTCTAGGTCGGCAGAGCTACTGAAAGCAGCCGTATCTAGACTGGGTGAGGTTTACCCGGGTGCCAAGCTGGTCGCTGTTGACTGGAAGGACATTCCGAGTAGGCCAAGAGCCGTTATATGGATCCCGTCCTCCTTTAAGGAGCCGGAGAAGATCCTCTCGATGCTGCAGAGATGCAACCCTAGCTTGCCGTCCTCCGACTGGAAGGTGGCAAAAATGGAAGAGACGCAGGGCCCATTGCGTCAGGTGTTGCTCATCCTAAACAAGGACTCAACCGCATCCATTGAGGCTATGCACGGAGATAAACTTCGGTTTTAGCTTGGTGCGTATCCGGGTGTATAAGTCGGATACCAAGCAAAGGAGCGAGCCTGGAGTTGAAGAGGTGCTGGCAACCGAAGTGGAGGAGCCAGGCAAAAAGGAGGAGGAGGACTGCGAGTCGGTGATATCCGACGCATCCTTTCTGCGGAGCTTCAGCAAGCTGGGTTATGGTGGTACCGACTCCATGAGTGAGGACCCCGAGGATGACCTGGACGCTGACGTGACGGTGGTAGAGGCAAATCTGCTCGATGTCTCTAACGGTCGTGCAGATAAACCTCCACAACTGTAAAGCAGCTTCCGCTGCTCTAATGCTTCGTTTAGCGAGAGACGAAGCCGATCTGGTGCTGATCCAGGAACCCTGCTACTACTTTTTGAATACCTTCTCTCCACTAACCTACTTATCTGCAATAGGGGAAACGACCCCACTTTTGTAATAAAGGACAGGGAGGAGGTCATAGACCTAGCCCTTATTTCTAACTGCATGCATGACCAGCTTATAGTTTGGAGCGTTTCTAAAGAACACTCCTTCTCGGATCACAAATATATTGACACAAGATTGTGTGCCCCCAACCCTGACCCAGTAACGTTCTCAAACCCCCGTAGAACCAACTAGCCAGCTTTCAAAAATAGATTGGCTAAAGCCCTTCCAGCTCCACCAAAGCAGATTCCTCCAACGGAGGAACATCTCACTATTCTCACGACAGTCTTCACTGAAGCCTGCAACAGTTCATATAAAGCATCCTGTCCAATCAGCAAGCCGAGAGGCAAATGGAGACCACCCTGGTGGAATCAAGAAATAGACAAGCTAAGGGGGAATGCAGGAAATTCTTCAACAGAGCAAAAAGACTAAGTTGTGAACATCATTGGTCTGAATATAAACACAGTCTAGCTCAATTAAAAAAGCTCATTAGGCAGGCAAAAAGAGAGAATTGGGGAAAATTCTGTTCGGGAATTGAATCCTCTTCGGAAGCTGCAAGATTACGAAAAGTACTCTCAAAGTCGTCCTCGAATCTGGGCTATCTCAAGAAACAGGACGACTC